>PVHP010008705.1:0-52475 GCA_004024765.1 Zapus hudsonius | reverse complement strand
TCAGTTCCCTGAGTCGTGGTGGGTGAGTAATAAGGCTGCTTTAATGTTGCGAGCTTAGAGGTCCTTGTGTCGAAAATCCTTGGTTCCTGTCTCAATGGCCTATCCTGTGTTGATTGAATGACTGTGGTTATAGGTCCCTTGTTCATCATTCATTGTCTGCTGAGTTCCCTATGGATCCTCCCTGATATGACTGTGGTGTCTCCTCTCTTGTCAGGATCTGGACTTCTTTCTACTTTGTATTTTAATGATATTTCAATTTTGGTGAGTCAGGACCGCACTATGTAGCCCAGGCTGGCCTCTGATCCCTGGCAGTCTAGATGCTCACACTCCCTCGTGCTGGAATCCTACAGCTAGCCCATTTTTAAAGCCTCGTGTTGGTTTGAGTAAACTCTCAGCCTAAGAAGAAAGTGCTGTCAAACCTATTTAAGTCAGAATTTTAATTTTGTGAAATCATTGTCAAAATTTCTGATGATCACTGAGTGTCCCAAGGTTATGGGCTACACACTGAGTCTGAGCCAGAGAGGACATGGGTCTTCTTTGAGGGTTGAATCAGCACTGAGAGAACCCGTCTCCTCCGCTGTGATTTGTTAGGCAACATTGTCTTCCAGTTTCCCATACGAAAGTTTGATCTGTGGACAGTGAAAATTCACTTCTCAGAATGGCACCTTATGGAGAGCCCTTCAGGAATTTTTTCTCTTGTGTGGCTGTCACTCAGCCATCACAAAGCCAAGCGACACAACTTTGTGAGGGGCAGTGACAGGACACGAGTGGCCTTTTAGAATTCATAGAGGGATGGAGAGATGGCTTAGTGGTTAAGGCATTTGCCTGCAAAGCAGAAGGACCCGAGTCCAATTCCCCAGATGCACAAGGTGGTGCATGTGTCTGGAGTTTGTTTGCAATGGTTGGAGTGCCCTGGCATGCCCATTCTCTCTCTCTCTCTCTCTCTCTTGGTCTGCCTCTTTCTCTCTCTCAAATAAATAAATAAATAAATTATTTTTAAAAAGAATTCATAGATAGAATTTATAGATTCTGTTGTCACAGGATGGTTGAGCAACTGGAGAATGTCAATTTCAGAAATGACAGAGCTGAGGGAGATGGTATCCATTATATTATCTAGCACATGCTAATAACACTCAGTGAATAATTACATGCAAAACGATTTATTAAAGTTTTTGTTAAATATATTTTTATGGGACAGATGGCCATTCGAACAAACTCATCATGAAACAAATGAGAAATGAGCGTGATGACTAGCTAATTATAATTATCACAAGCACTATCACCTTTATGTATACCATTCATGTGGAAATCCATATAGAGAATCTAAATTTAATGTTCATTTAACATTTCCTTCAGCTATTAATTATAGAGCTGGTATTTATACCACTAGAACAGACCCCAAGTCACAACTTGGACGCTTCTACTTTCATCTCAAGGACATGAGGTAATTAGCCAACCTTGTCTTCTGATTTTCTAAATGTTCCAATATTTTGAGCGCCAAAGGCATCTAAACTTTTGTTTTCTTTCTGATACTATCGTGAGCTTGGAGCAAACATTCTACAGTCTCCATGATTCCCTTTCTGTCCTTATGAACAGAGAGAAGGCTTGATTTCTCTCCTGAGTGTACCTTAGAGAAAAGAGGAGAAATGCACTTTATATTTCATTTCTGCTTCATGACAAACATTCTTTCTGACCTTAACAGTGACTAGAATTGTGCACACCAGCTCGTCGTGTCTTCAGGCAGCAGGCTTGTGCCGGGTGCCCTGCCACTCTGGGACGAGGGCCTCTTTGTACCATGACCAATGCCAAAGTTGCCGCCCTCAGAATTCAGGATTTTGCTGTGTGTTCAAAGCAGCCTGCACTCCACTCCCAGCCTTTCTTCGGCAGAGGAACCCCATCAAAGCGGAAGGACCCTTCATCACCCAGGGCTGTGGCTGGGCTTTTTGCAGCTCCAGCTGTCAGACACACAGCTGGCTCCTTCGACATCTTTCTTTTGTTGAAAGGACCGTCAACGGGTTTTGATGGAATCAATTTTTAAAAAAGCGAGGGGATTTTAATTATGTAGAATTATTTCCAGACCAAGATTGTGCCTGTAAACGGAAAAGGAAATAATTAAAATAATGTCACATCATCTTTCAAAATTAATTTACCTGACTTTGCTTGTCTTGGTATTTTCTGTCTTTACTTTCTGAGCAAAGGGTGAGTGTTCTTTGGAGGAAAGGAGAGGAAGCAAACAGACATTCTACATTTCAAAACCACACACAAAACAAAACAGAAAACGAGGCTTCTTGGGTTCCTCACTCCTCGTGGAGTCTCTTGCCTGTGCTGTCCGGGAAACCTTGGCCTTGAGAGAGGGGAGGAGTAACGCTCTTCCTTTCTGCGTTTTGCAAAGGTTGCAAGCTTACCACTTAGCGTTCTGCCGCTTCTAGCTGTGTGACATGAAGTGTCTTTTTTCTTCAACCCTGGGCTCTCCAAGCCCTACGATGAGAGGAGGAACAGAGCCTTCCTCGTGGGCTCGGAGATGGTTGATGACATCGAATGAGAGACACTATGGAGAGTGTTTCCCATCACACCTGTTCCACAAGGGCTCTGCAAGGCTTCACAGCACCTTGCAACTAAAGTTCTACCTTTATTCTGTTTTAGAACGTCTCAAGCAATTGGTTCTCTTTCTGCTTTTTGTTTGGGTCTCCTGTCTTCGGCGAGTGCTAGGGGGCTTGGGACTGGAGAGTGGGGACGATGGTGATGGTCCTGCTGTTATGGAGGACACCCCAGGGAGTGCGCAGAGGACATTTAATAAAGCCAGGTCCAGATGATACTCTGAAACAGTTTCTATTGTACAAACTTTACCAGGGAGACAGCATGACCCTGAGTCTCCTCCCTGTCTATTCACTGGTATCAGGTCAGTGCAGCCATGGGCTCCAACAGCTTTCTGGTCGACGTTTATACTTTTTTTTTTTTTTATCATTGGCGATGGCTAAGGAATTTTCCGTGTGTGCTCTAAATCATGGAACCTTAGAAACTGGTCACCCACCAATAGTGTCAAGAGCTCAAGATGATGTCAGACCACCTGTTGTATTTGTCTCTAACCCCCCCTGAGCCATCAGAGCTCAGGACTCAGGCTTTGGAAGTTATTCCCCTGAGTCCATGTTGACATGAATAAATTTTCTGATTCTCCACTCTATCTGGTGCCGTCTCTGTGTGACTCAGTTTCCTGTAACGGGAGAGCTGCTCTGGCTAGGGGTCTTTATGAGAGTCCTGAATAAGACAGGTGTTCAAACTCATTCTTCCCTCCTATTAATACCACAGGGAAGATAAAATTCCTTCCCCTACTTCCGAGATGAGGAAAGCCAGGATTCGAATGTTAAGCCGCTTACTCCGTGTGGCACAGGTGGATTGTGGGCAGCGCTGCCCACATTCAAAGCCTCCCAGCTCGACAAAGATTGAAACAGGAGCATCGCAGCAGTCTTTCCCTCGCCTGCATTCAGCTTTCGTGTCAGGGATGTCATGGTTCTGGATGACTTGCAGCCAACAGATTGCCTCCCAGAGGCCCACTGGACAGTAGACGTGAGCATTAAGTAGAAAGGAAACAGGAAGGCCTGGAGTCAAAGCCTTCCTGGTCCATCCCCCCACTTTATTTCCAAATATTGCTCTTTGGGTTTTTTTAAAAGTCACTATTCAATCCCTCACTTCCTTAAGTGCTTAAACTCAAAGTTTTAAAACACTCAGGCACAAGTTTTGGGAGTATATATCAAATTTTAGGAGATTTTTTTGTTATACATATATATGGCTATCTCAAATATCTGTGTTATAAACACTAATTAATTTGTGGCATTAAGTCTTCAAAAAGAGATTTGGTTTTGAGGGATGGAGAGATGGCTCAGCCGTTAAGACACTTGCTTCCAGTGCCTAAGGCCCCGGGTTCAATTTCCCAGGACCCCACAGAAGCCAGACCCACAAGGTGGTGGACCTGGTGCGCGCTCTCTCTCTCTCTCTCTCTCTCTCTCTCTCTCTCTCTCTCTCTCTCATCTTTCTGCTTGAAAATAAATAAATAAAATATTTAAAAAAAGAGATTTGATTTTGAAAAGTAAATAAATGTTTTCTGCTTATAAGCTACCCCTGGGGTCTGTCCCGTGATTGTATATAAACTGGAGGCATTCTGGGGACGAGCAGCTCTGATGAGAGACACAGAACACGCGTGCTTTATCTGACCGTGTGTCGATGGACCACCAGCAGTCCTCGGTGGCAGCATCCTGGCCGAGGGATCACACAAGGGAGTGTGAGCCCAGCTTCCTGACTATGGAAGCAGATAGAGCATGGAGCTTTCGTCCCTAAAGGAGGCTGAGCTCTGGATCTAGTGACACACACCTCAGTACCATGCCGTTGGCTTTTGGAGAAAGAGATTAAAAAAATAATTCTGTTTATTTATTTGCAAGCAGAGAGAGATAGAAGACAGAGAACAGGCAGGCCAAGGCCTCCAGCCATTGCAAACAAACTCCAGATGCATGTGTCACTTGGTGCATCTGGCTTTACATGGGCTCTGGGGAATCAAACCTGGGTCGTTAGGCTCTGCAGGCAAGCATGCCAACCACTGAGCCATCTCCCCAGCCCATGGAGAAAGAAATTTTGACCTAAACATCAAAAGGACTACCAACGATGGCAAAGGAACCATAGTCATTGGAAGCTGAGGATGCTGTTTGATTAAATAGGTCCCATTCTATTCTATGAATGGGCAAATTGAGACTTAAGACATATCAATTGCCCAGAATTAGATCACCAACCACCAGGAAGCCAGGATGTCCTGTGTGGTCATGCAGCACATAAATGGCCCCAGAGCAGAGGAGTTGTGTCCTCAGAGATGGGACCCCAGGCTGCCTTGCACGTGTGAGTTGAAAGTCCAGAGGAATTGGGTCTTCGATGTCACCTTCTCTTTGACTGTTTTACGTTTCTGATCTTTGCTTGTAGTTCAGCTCTTTAAGAAGGTGGTCAAAGAGGGGAGCTCAGTTTATCTTATAACTAGAACTGTGAGAACAAGCAGTTGCCAAATTCTAGTGTCAAATAAATCCCCTGGAAGCATGTTAAAAATTCCCTCCAGGTGATTCTGCTGTCCAGGGCACTCATTTGAGGGTCTGTGGGCACCTCATTGCCTATGGGCAGTGTCTTCCAACTGCAGGCCTGAGAAAGTTGCAAGAAATCCCAAGGTTTATCAAGGGCTGAGCTGAGAATCTCGACTTCCAAAGACAGTAAAGTCTAAGCAATGTGCTCTTGAGATGTGGTAAGTGGTGTCATGAATCTCTTCAGAATTAGGATTGTATTGGTCATTTGACAGATCATTTAGGGTTCTTCTTATTGTTTCCTTAACTTTAAGTAACAATCTAAGTGCTCAAAAATAAATCAATTTCCATTACTTTTGGGCCAAAACACAGACAAAAATCAAAATCCTTCTAAAATATCAAGAGATAGCTTTGCTTACCAGGATAGGAACCGAGCAGGATGCACTCAGGTGTTCTGTTCCAATTGCATAAAGTTGAAATTAACTCATGGGTTTTTCCAGCATGTGAGATGGTCGTTATCTTGACAGATCTTCCCAAAGGCAGGGCAAAACCACCCAAGGATTCAAAAAAAGTCTCTGGCCCAGGATGACTTATTATTCACCATTATTACATATATGATATATTGACATCTTACTTGCTTTTGAGGTTTATATTACAATCACCGTTTTCTTAGCAGAGACAATGCCCATGGCAGGTACCTGTCGATGGACTTGATCATTGGTCTGTTTCATGTCTGAATGTTTCCCACCGGATCAGCAACTCAGAGCCCACGGGAGCAACTGTCAGCAGCTGCTATTACTAGTGGATCTCGGTGTCCAGCATGAGAGTTAAAGATCACCGCCACTCAGCAAAAGGCTTGGGTATTACAAAACGTTTCAGAGCGAGGCGAGCCGTGTGCAGACTCAACAACAGTCGGAGCTGTCAGCCATATTGTGTGACAAGGACACAAGAGACTCTGGTGGCATTGAAAGTGGGTGCAGCCTAATTGCACGCAGTTAACTGAGGACTTCTTGGGCGCCAGGCCAGCATGAAGCTACCTGACCCGGCTGTAGATACAGGAGAGGAGGGAGAGATCTAATTCTAGCTGTGTTTGGAAAAAACTGTCAAAGGTGAGAGCTGACTGGAGTAGACCATGTTTAATGAGAAGGAAAAAGCAGTTTCCACCTCTTCACTTAAACAGTCTACATAAAGCAATCATTTAAAAACCATTTTTTAAAAATATATATATTTATTGTCCATAATGAGTTACATTATTTAGTGGGCAAATAATGAGTTGTTATCCCGAATTCCCCAATACCCCCCTCCCCATCCCCAATCAGCTGGATATCCTCCTCCGTGGGCCGTCTGGATCAGTCCTTGTGGCAGGGGACCATGGATAGTCTAGTCCTCAGCCCGGTCCTCCTGGCCCAAGTGTGTTGTTACTGATGGGTGCCATGCCTCTGGACCATCTCCCCCACCACGGCTCTCACAATCTTTCTGCCCCTTCTTCCGCTCAGTTCCCTGAGTTGTGGTGGGTGAGTATTAAGGCTGCTTTAATGTTGTGAGCTTAGGGGTCTTTGTGTCGAAAATCCTTGGTTTCTGTCTCATTGGCCTATCCTGTGTTGATTGAATGGCTGTGGTTATAGGTCCCTTGTTCATCTGTCATTGTCCGCTGGGTTCCCTATGGATCCTCCACGATATGACAATACTTGTGATGCAAAATTTGTCTTTTTTGTTAACTTGTTTGCTCCTCCCACGTCCCCTTAAAGTTGGAGGTAGTGTTACAAGGAAGAGGATTGGGGAGTCAAACAAAGACAGATTCCCAGCCACCCACTGAACCACTTTAAGGTAGGAATCCACTTTTTCCCAGAGAACAAAAGTAAGTAATCTTTGTTTGTCAGAAGTTATTGCTAAAGTTGGAAATCACTCCAAGACGTGAAGACTTAGACTAATGCCGTTACAGAACTTTTCCCCTCGCTTATTCTGAGTAAAATTATAAAGAAAACCAATACTTAGATTTATTATATATCCTGATTCTAGAAAAATGCAAGGGTTATCTAGAAATTTATGATTTTTTTTCTATATTTGCCTTAAGTTGAATTGGTTCAGCTGCTTTGTTTGGGAGCAGGAATCTATCCAGTGCTGGACTGGGGGGGAGCATTTCTCAGGAAGACAAGGTCCTGGCCTTCCTGACTGAAGCATGGCTTGTGTTAACTCGAGTGGAATTACCCCACAACAAGGGAGAAGGAGGCGAGAATGATGAATAAAGAATTCCACAGAAATCTCGGGAGGTTATGATATCAGCTCTGACACGAGAAATCTCAAGAATGCTTCATTATTTTTGTTTTTGTTTTCTTTGTTTCTAGAGTTGAAAAACACATAACTTGTGAGAGCTCTTTAAAGGCTATTAATTAAGCAAGTGGTTTTTCTGGTCACATTATAGGCTCATTAACTGACCTTGGAGAAGCCCTGAGTTCCCACGTCTCTACATTCAGGAGGCTGGGAATGGTAACTTTGTAACCTTTATCCTGAAAAATTAAATTGAACTAATGACTATTTCTTGACCTTATGTTATTGAAAAAAGTTTAATGCTCAGTGATGATATCATCTCTAGGAGCTGCCATTTGCAATGGAAAATCCGCACCACTGAAATAGTTAGGTTTTTTTCCTCTCAACTGGAACCTTCAGCTCCCACTTTCTCCCAATGGGATCCGCTTCCTGTCTCCTAATGGGATCTGTGACAGCCACGCCTGCTTCCTGTCTCCTAACGGGATCCTGACAGCCACGGCCACTTCCTTTCTCCTAATGCATTAGCTAGCTACACAACTTCCGGCCCTACTCCTTCCTTCTAAGAGGCTCTAACTATCCCAGCCTGTGAGCAGATCCTGCAGAGACCACCTGAGAGAGCACCCCTCCACAGGGGTTTACCCTGGTGGGCCTCTCGTTGGTCTTTCTTCCTCCTTTCCTTGCTGAGCTTAGAGTATATTTCCATTAGCATATTTTGCAAGAAATATCTTACTTGAAGCTCTGCTGAAAAAAATTATATAAATACCAAGACACCACAGGATTATTATAAAAATCCAAGGCCAAAGTCATCGTTTACACTGCATAAGATTTCCAGTCTTTTCCACTGGAACTTCATTTCACCAGTATATGTATGAACCTTCCTCTGTGGCTGGGTTGTTCCAAAACTGAGTTACATCTCTGTGTCTTTAACCTTGCTTTCGCTTGGCTTAATGAATCTTGTGATTCTAATCTATAGCTCTGTCTTTAAATATTTGTCCCCCTGACCCTCATTGTCTGAGCTGAAATATACTCTGAATTACAGAATCCCCAAGGACTTGCCCTCTGGCCACTCTGCAGCTGAAAGGCCCTGGATTTAAGAATTAGAATATCCACTCTGCTTCTCTTCTACACCCCCTTCTTCCTACTTCATTTATTTTTGTAATAGAAAGAAACACTAATGGCTTTTTAAAGCTCACATACCATAGGTAAAGATCTGTTATGAGAACCAATTTCCACAGGAGAATTCCGAGCACAGCACAGCACAGGGATCACGCTAGGAAATAGTCTTGTGTTGGGCACTGCCTGGACTTGGTCCACACACCAATCTTTCAGCAGAATAGCAGGGAAGCCTTTCAGTGGAAGACACACAGGTTCTAAGCCAAGGGTCTGGCCAGGACTGAGCTCTCCTGTGGGAGAGTAACCCTAGGACCCTGGGAAGCCATACCATCCCTTGGGCCTGAGCTGGAGATGGGGACTTTAGGTTAGCTGAACAGATACACCCTCCCATTCTGTTTTTTATTGACGACTTCCATAAATATAGACAAGACATTATGACCATAATCCACTTCCAATGCTTCCCTCCTTTAAAAAGGTTTATTTATTTATTTGTAAGTGAGAGAGACAGAGAGGGGGGAATATGAATTGGGGTGCCAGGGTCTCTTGCCACTGAAAATGAACTCCAGATGCATGCACTACTTTGTGCATCTGTCTATATGTGGGTACTGGGGAATCAAATCCAGGTCACCAGGCTCTCAAGGAAGTGTCTTTAACTGTTGAGCCATCTTTCCATCTCCCAATACTCCCCCCTTCCCCCTCCCAAATGCCCCCTCCACTGAATTTCTTCTTTCCAACTAGTCTCTCTTCTATTTTGGTCATTTTTTTCTTCCTATTCTGCAGATCTTGTGTAGGTAGCATCAGCCACTGTGGCCATGAATGTCAAGGCCACTCTGTGCGTGGATGACAGCATCGTGAGCAGTCTTCCTCTTCCTTTGGCTCTTACATTCTTTCCACCAGCTCTCCTGACGTGTTCCCAGAGCCTTAGCGGGTGTGAGAGAGATGTCTTGCTAAGTGCCAAACACCCAAGTCACTTCTCAGCACTTTGGCCATTTCTTAATCACTCCAGTGGTCACCACATCCGAAAAAGAGAAGCTTCTCTCACCCAAAACGAGAGTGACATTAATATATAATAGGTATGGACTCGTGTTTAGAGGGCACAATAGATCCATTTAGCCAGACAACACTAGTAATTTCTCCCTTAGGGCTTATGACCTCCTCATCCATAGTCTATTGATTGGGTTTTTCAGATCCAGGCATGAATTCCCTTCCATGGAGTGGCCCTCAAATCCAGAGAGCAATTGGTTTTCCCCACAGCAGACATGCCACTATTGCATTGGTTGGTACTTTTTGCCTGGCTGGCCAGTTGTAAGACTGGCTAAGCCCACTGATGAGTTTTCTCCTCCCCAAAGCTCCATGCAGCTTAGCTCTTTCCAGCATCCCTCGATCTAGTTAAAAGGGAGGAGAATTTCAGCTCATCAGCCCAAGCATGTGACGTCTTTAGCAGGAGGATCTTACCATCTGGTTCTGGTAGGAAACCAAGAGCCTTGGCGATAACCTGTAATGTTTTGGGGACTCCAGGGACTTCCCTGGCCAACAACTTGCTGCAGGTACCCCACACTGATGCCGAGACTTTTCTAGTACCAGTCCATCTCTTCCCGAGGGCTCCTTGCTTTGTTCTGGTTTTGGCTGCAATGGAGCCATCTGGATTTCCTAATTTTAAAGCCACTTCCTCTCTTCCCTTCCCTCTCTCTCCCTTCTCTTCCTTTTCTTTATTTTCCCAAGCATCCATTTCACCTTTGTTTCTCCCCTTCCCAGGATCTATCATTTTATAGAGGGAGAAGGCGGATCAGAGGAGGTAAGTAATTTCCTCAAGGCCGCAGTCATTGGCTTTGTTAGGGTTCCTTGTGCCTCTACTATACTGTGCGTGCTCATGAATTCTCTCGTTCCTGGCCCTGAGTCCTTCTGTGGATTGGCGACACCCCCAAAAGGGAACTGCAATCAAGAAGGTCGCCCTTTTTTCTAAATTTCCTTAATCAGGATAAATGTTTTCGTTATGCAGACTTATAGAAAGAAGTGAGATGTTATGAATGAGGGGTAAGGGAAGGCGGGAGGGGAATGGCTTAAGCAATGGGGAGGGGGGAACTAGGGAATTCAGGATAACAACACATTGTTTGCCCACTAAATAATGTAACTCATTATGGACAATAAATATATATTTAAAAAAAAAGAAGGTCGCCCTTCCATTTCAGAATATTCGAAGGGGTGACAGAAGGATTCACAGTGAGGACTGCTCTGTGATCTTTCACCCTTCAAAATGGGTGGGGGTCCATCAAACTTGATAACAAAGAATAATTTTCTAGAACAATCTACTCCCACAAGACTGTGAATGAGGCATCTAACTGAATTTAATGAGGAAGGGCTGGGAGGTCCCTCAACTGTGAAAGGCGCTTACTTACAAAGGCTGCAGGCACACACGTAAATAAACAAGAGTTGAAAGGCTCTGACAAACAGCGACCCTCCTGACCACCCAAACTACAGTCTTATTACTGCTCCAGACCCTCGCTGCGGACCTCAAGAGGATAAATGGCTTCCCCTACCTCTCAGGGTCTGAGGTGGTCAAAAAGTAGTGATCTGCTGAATAATAATAATTAATAGTAATAAATATAAAATCTGCCCGAAGGGAAACTGGGTCTTTGAGGCTCCTCCAGGATTTATGTTCTAAGATTGGATTTTGTAAGTATAAAGTAACCTTGGAGAGACATTGTCAAAACTATAAAAAAGCCTGAGGCACTGTAACACCCCAGGATTCATAAAGCAACTGGCCGGGACCAGAGGGTGTCATCTCTCTGCTAAAAAGTATAACTTTGTGCTTAAAAGGCAATTTCTTCTCCTTAGCTTCTTGCTCTATATATCATTGCTTGGTAGTGAGAAATGAATTAATTTATATATTTTTTTTAATATTTTTTTTATTTATTCATTTTCAAGCAGAGAGAGAGAGAGAGAGAGAGAGAGAGAGAGAGAGAGAGAGAGAGAGAGAGCGCCAGCGCCACCACCTTGTGGGTCTGGCTTATGTGGGTCCTGGGGAATTGAACTTAGGGCCTCAGGCACTGGAGCCAAGTGCCTTATCCACTGAGCCATCTCTCCAGCCCGAATTAATTTATATTTTTGATTCTTACCTGAGCCCATTGATGTGGAGTTCCAGTTTTCAGAATCACCTCCAGGGTTATCTGTGGGCCATGGTTTTTCTCCTTCAGGCTCCACTCCCTAGCTTTGAACATTGCCCCCTGTACCAGGCATGTACTGGGCGCTGCCCTTTAATGGGGGTTGCTGTGTGGAGAGGCACCACAACCCTGGTGGGCACTGCCTCCTTCCCCCGCCCCATGCTACTTCGTGCTCACTGCTGACAAAGTGGGGCTGCTGGTGTTTTGATTGTCAGGCGGCTTAACTTTTCCTTAATGTTCCTCTGGTTCCCACTGCAGGGGCCAGAGGAGGGCAGGAGCTGGTCAGGAGCTGGGCTTGGAGCTGGTCAAACTGAGTGACAAACACCTTAGATACTTGACCATGCTGAGGCTTTGCTCATTGGCCAAGTTGATGGTGTCCCCAGGGTTGCCCATCTTTCCCCAGGATTGACCATCTTTACTGAGTATTGACCATATTTCCCCAGGAATGGTCATCTTTCCTCAGGATTGACTCTCTTTCCCCAGGGTTGACCATCTTTCCCCAGGATTGACCACCTTTCCCAAGGATTGACCATTTTCCCCAGGATTGACCATCTTTCCCCAGGATTGACCACCTTTCCCAAGGATTTATCATCTTTCCTGAGGATTAACCATCTTTCCTCAGGAATCCTCATCTTTCCCAAGGCTCTAAGAAGGGAGGACTTATCGGGCTAAAACTAGACAGTTCCAGGCAAACCGGGACAGCCCGCTTCTAAGGCATTCTTGAGGTTGGAGCACTTTTGCACATTGACCTTAGATTTATTAGGACTTCTGCTTTCTATTTTCATTGACTTACGATAGAATAAATAAAATCTGTATTTTTTCTTTTTGCATGTTCAAAGTCATGTACTGGTGCACTATCCCAAAAGTGGCTGAACCTTCTCCCCCTGGTGTGTTATCAAAAACTATTTCAATTGCTAAGAATTAAGGGCCCTTTACAAATATTGATGCAATGTCTATGGGGATCCTGTGTAGACCTGTTTCCCAAGGATCAACCTGATCTATCTTTTCCAGCAAGAGTCTTTACATCTGAATAAATTTTTCATAGAAGACCCCAGTTCCCACCCAGTTTTCTCAGTTCTTTCCTCACTATAAAATCTAACAATATTATTTTAAGCAGAAGTCCCTGGGAATTATTTCTAAACTGGTTAAAAAAAACTTACAAAGATCAATCTGTGTCTGTTTTGGTCTTTTTTCTTTTAAACTGTGTGATGGTAATTTCACTCCCTGTTAATTGCAATCTATTTAATTACAATGTATGCAGATGTAAAAGTAAGTACCAACACAGGTTGCAATTAAAACATCAAGTGAAAGAGCCACTGAGGTGTCTGTAATCTTCATAAAGAAAGGATGGGAGAAGCCCATGGGGTTAGTGGTTCCTTTTGCTCTTGAGAAGATTTCATTCCCCAGTTAGATAGCACACTGCAGGCAGTTACCTTCTCATTGCTGTGGAAAACAAACAAACAAAACCACTGGCCAGAGGCAGCTTTTGGAGAGAAAGGGCTTATTTCCACTGAGTTTCCAGGGGAAATGTCATCATGGTGAGGGAAGAATGACAAGCCCCTAAGCGTGGGATCGTGTTGTACCAGCCGGGAGGAAGCAGCAGGAGTGGGCCAGCTGTGAGCACTTACTGTAGTGACCTTCTCCTCACTGGGACAAACCACCAAGCTAAAGCAGCTGCTGGAAGGAAAGGGCTTATCGAGGCTCACAGTCTTGAGGGGAAGCTTCATGATGGCAGGGAAAGGGTGGTAGAGCAGGGGCTGGGCATCACTTCTTGCCACAGCAGCCGGCAGGAAGCAGCAAGGGGAAATGGCAACAGCAGAAGACACTTCCTCCCACGGCTCCACCTCTCAAGTGCCACCAGCTGGGGACCACACACTCAAAACACATTAGTTTATGGGGCACTGATCCAACCATAACAACATCCAATGGGACCGGACTAATAAGCCTTGAGACCTAATAACATTCTTCCTCCAAGGCTCCACCTCCTAAAGATCTCAGTAGCTGGGGAACAAGTGTGAGGCTGAATCACATGAGGATACGGGGGACATTTTACAGCCAAATTAACAATACACCATGAAAAAGTAGGAAAGTAATTTTTAGTGGATGCTAATATTTATAATTTGGAATAAATAATAAGTCTGGAAAAATTACAGATGATTTTCCTTAACGTGCCCAGCGGCTCTCCCAAGAAACCTCTTATATTAGTAGATGAGTTTTCAATGCTCACAGAAACAATGATTTTCTCAACTTCTCAGAGCCTATAGATGGTACACAATGAGTGCAGACTTGGTATGATGCCTACATCCACACCCTCGAATATCAGCTGCCTTTCTCTCTAAGGAAGAGCTTGAAAGTAAGAAAGTGACTTGCCCCAGGCTCAGTTCCAGAATTTGAGATCCAAAGAAGACGTTCAAGGTTGTGAGGCTCATCTTGATGATTCTACATGAAGAAAGAAAGGTTCAGAGCAGCCGAGATGAGGCCAAAGTGCTCAATATGCAAATTATTACTCATATTATATAATGGTTCTATTTTAGTTATTAGTGATGTTAATTCTCAATTTCAGATGAAACTTTATCCTGGGTCTGAATGCATCACTGCCCGTTGCCCACGGAGGGCAGTGATCACACAAATACACACACACACACCTCTTATGGGTTGACGAACGTGTGTTCTTTATTGTGGGGAACGAGGCAGAATATAGAGAGCTTCCTGGCCAATCAGAGGGCTAATGGTCAGTCTTATGATAAGAACCCTTGCATAATAGCCAATCGAGATCACCTCCTGAAACTCATTAAGCCAAGCCCCTCTTGGCAGGCTGTCAGGTGCCCTCCAAGACTAAGCCAGGGTGTGCCTCCAAAGGCCCCCAAAGGCTTTCGCCCCCGACATGAATGGACAGATAAAAACAGTGTCTAGAAAGCACATGCACCTGTGGTTTCAAGTATGCACTGGAGGTCTTGCGTATCTACAAAGGGGTACTACTGTACTCCCCAAGGCCGCTTGCTTCTCCACATGAAAGCTGGCCTATGGCCCTGACACACCTGGACATTTGAACCTGGCTTTTTAAAAAGCTTACAATTTTCACTAAAACATACTTTATTAAGAAAGTTCAAAGGATTTCTACCAGTTAGCCATCCATTACTGATTTATCTTCCATTGTAAGTAAATAGCATATGGATATCCTGCAGTGTGCTTTATGCACATATTTGCTATAGAAAGATAAATCAAGTATTCTGAAATTTAATTGCTCAGAAGAGCAACCTTACCAATCACATTCTACACATTGGATGCTGTTTTCTCAGTAGAGAGAGGCCTTGCAGTAGTTCAGGGTCGTTGGTGTTTGTAGAATGCTGTGGCCTCCACACTTGGCTCAGCTCTAAGCCTGACTCCTCCCTAGTGGTTCAGTCTGCCTGGGTCAAGGGAGACTGAAAGTCACAGGTAGACCTATGTTTGCATACACTGGATCCCAACTGGTTAGAAGGTGTGTGGTCCTCGCAAAGAAACACCCCCATTAAAGAACTGGTTGATCAGAGCTCCCAAAGGCTGAGGAATCACCTTCCAAGCTGGGGCTCCTCCATTTCCCAGCAGGAGCCCCACGAGGCAAGCACAGGGTAAGAACCATTGTCGGGAAGACCTGCGTGCGTGTTTTCCCTACACCTCCACAGATAATTGTCCAGGCTGATTCGTGATTTATTTCTTTCACTGAAAGCTCCAAGGGAAGAGATGTGTTCAGTGAAACAGAAAAGGAGAGTCCAAAACATGCATTTTTAATTACTGCAATCAAATAAGCCACATCAAAAGCCTCTTCACAGCTTTCGTGATTAAATTTGATGAATGATTCAGAAAATTTTAGGTCGTTTTCTCGCAAAATTTGCCACCGATGAGCACACTCCTCTGAGCACTGAAAGCTGATTCTTCAGGCAGCGCCCAGGGGTGCTCTGGAAAGGGGCAGGTACCTGAGGGAGGCGAGAGGAGGTCTGTGCTCTGCTCCTTCAGTGACTGCCTCATTCCTTCCTTCTCTTGGATTATTTCATTCAGTTCTTAGCTGCCCTCTTCTCATCCCCCAAAGGGAGAAAAACAATGGGAGAAACAAATGTTTCTTCCTTTGCAGTCTGCTGTTTTGTGAGAGACTTGAGATTATCTTTGAATCTAATTTTATTTAAATTGCTTTGCTATGCAAATCTTTGTTCTCTATCTAATTTTGGTCAGTTCTCTGCAGTGCTCTTGCACAAAACACAAACAAAAATAGATGCTGGTGTCACTGAGAAGGCTGCCACCCCAAGCCCTCTCATGGTCTCTTCTTTCTGAGAACTCTGGTTGCTGAGGCTGCCCAGGTCAGTGCTCCGGATTCGTTTTCTCCTCCATGGTTCTGATGGATTCTTCTCTTAGAGCCCTGATGCTGAGCTGTGTAGTGTGGATGTGTCCTGGTGATCTGATGTCTGAGCATGAATGCTCCTTAAACAAGGCTATCTGCCTGCAGTTCCTGTTCTTCCTTCTTGGTTACAATTACGTGATGACTGTAGCAGTTAGCTTCTCATTGCTGAGACAAAAAGCCCAACCAAAAAGCAGCAGATGAAAGGAAAGGGTTTATGTCAGGATGGGGAAAGCCTAGCATCTTGTCACATCAGCTGGGAGGAAGCAGTGTCAGATAATTAGCACTAGCAAGGGGGCAGGACTACGAAGTCCAAAGGCCTGCCTGCAGTGACACACCTCCATAGCCAGGCTCCACCTTGCGGGTCCATGGGTTAGTGGGGAAGTTGCAGCATGCATCAACTCCCTGTTCATCCATGGAGCTGGGTGAGCAGAGGCTTGGAATAGCTGTGAGCCAACGGGCATAGTCGCCTGGGAGACTACAGCAGTGGGCACTTCTCGTTTATCGTATAGAGAGCAATTGTTTATATAGAGGAAAGTCAGAGGTAGAAGCATAGGAAGAAAGGAGATTGGTAAGGGCAAGATCTGTGGACATCTCATGAGTTTGATTGGTAGGGGCCAGTACCCTTTGGATACCTATTTTGCATAGATAAATTGAGGGGCCTATGTGACTCTATGCATGTATACAGACATGTATAGAATGGTGATGTCAGCAGAGGAAATGTAACCTTATTGTTTAGGTTTGTTATTGCAGCTGGACTAAGCTTAGGCCTTGAATTGCCTGCTTATCTCAGGGCACAGCTGTGGCCTGCCTGGGGCTGGAGTGTCCAGGATTATGCTAAGATTTATAGGGGCCCTCAGACTTTGCCTCAACTTCCTTATCAGAAGGAGACAGTCCCAGAAGCCTGCCAGACTCAGCAAAACCCTTCATCCTCCATGCCCCTTTAGCAGGGTCCCACAACACCTCCCAAAGGACGGCCTTCAGTGACAAACCTCCACAGCCAGGCTCCACCTCCCAAAGGACCCACAACTTGCTACCAGCTAAGTACTCAAAACACATGAGTTATGGGGAGATATTTTTATTCAAACCACCACAATGACTATACCAAAGTCCTTTGATCCAATGAGCTCCACTTCTTTTATCTACTCCTCAAGGCTAAATACTTAAAACAATTCCTTCATGCGTGTAGTGCTTTTTCTTACTTCTGTATTATTTAATTCTAGGATTGAGATTATTGTGTATAAATATATGATTTTTTTAAAGTTTTTTTAACTTATCAGATATATTCCAGCATAGGGGCACCATTTCTCTTGTCAAAATTCAGTGTTTTCATTACTTTTTTTTTTTTTTTGCAGTTTTAGAAGATAAAACAGTGCCTATAATTTTAAATTTGCATTTCTTTCACCACTGGCGAGGGAATACCCATTCTAAAACATTGATGTATTTGCCATGTAATCTATTACTTAAAAGTGACTATTTATATCGTTCAATACTAATTCAAAGAAAATTGAGTTTATTGAACATATTGTAGCTAATGGCAGGGTAGGAGAAAGGGAGCAAGGAAGGAAGGAAGGACTGCGTGGAAGAAGTCAGTGTGTGTTCTAATAATGGTCATTGGCAGTATTTGACCTTGCTGAAATATGAGCCCATCTTATAAAACCTGCCCCAATTTAAAATTAGATTAACATAGGGAATAGTCCAAATACACAGGCTTTAGGAACCAAAGCCTTCTGTTCAACTATTCTTTGCTTCTTTGTTATGAATGTGTTTAATGTTACCATATGCTCTTCTCCATTTGAGATGGGCATCTTGCCATGTGCAGAATGCTTTGAGACTATTAATTACTCCGTATGAAGCAAGTTATTCTCTGGTAAGTCTCTTCTCAGAGGATCCCGGTTCTCCACAAGAACTGGGTTTTCAGTTTTGTAAGATTTTAAATGGGCAGCCTCTTATTTTGGGATACGCAGTGGAAACACACATAGCTGTGGTGAAGTTTTGTGCTAACTGTTTCTTCTGGGTCTGGAGACTTTGGGGAAGACATCTGTCACTGGGGATACTGTTGAGAACCTTGGACCTGCCGCATGAATCCAGCTCTGTTTGGGGACATTCAGTTAACTCCAGCATTTCCGTGTGTATCAACTGCTAACAAAGCCACAGACTCGTGGCATGAGCAGCGGATTCTCAGCCTCTTCATAGGACCGCCAGCAGGAGGCCTTGTTCAGTCATTTGTTCAATCATTCATTACTTCTTGCAGGAATCCAGCTCATGGTGATTGAAAAGCCACAGTGCTGGGCACCCTACTGGGGACTCTGGTTCAGGACTGTTGAGGGAAGGAATGCAGCCATCTTTCCCCAAGCTTCCTGCTGCTAGTTCTCATGTTGGTCAACAAAGTAACAAACTAGCTGTGGCTAATGGAAAACCCTAATTTAGCCTTTTCTTGTGTCCACACAAAGTGACAAAATCCTTGAACAAAGAAAAGAGCTGAAGGAAGACAAGCAACTTCAGGATCTGAGCGAGGTGGGGGATGTGGAGAACAGAGGACAAAGAATTAACATCAAACCACAAACCAGGCACATTGTTCCCATGAGAATTGTGGGAGATGACACAGACACACAGGCTTGTGATGATCTGCTTTGTATTTTCCGAGAGTCTTGGCCTATGTTGAGTGAACATAGAAGCTGAGGGCCAGTCAGTGGCTCTTGGAGCATTTAGGAGGCGATGATAGATGTGAGGCTTAGGCCAGCTGTGGGGATGGAGAGAAGTGGACATCACCTGTCAGTCAAGTGACTGTAGCAGATGGATTACTGAAGGGTGGGGAGAAAGGGTGACTGCCAGCTGTGTCCAGGTCCTGGCTCCTGGCATAAGCAGATGTGTGTGCTTTCTATAGAGCCAGAGAGGAAAGCAATGAGCGGTGCTGGGTTAGGGAAGAAATATATATATGGCAATTCTAGGACTCAGTATTTTAGGAAATCTTATCTTTTGTTCATTTTCCTCTGCAAGAAGTAGGAACAGATTGATTTGTTCCTAGGATATACATCATTATCTATAGATTTCTCCTCATTGAAAACACAAGTTAGATTCTCAGAGTTCCATCTTCCTTTAAGTAGATATGATTCCATTCAAGCACAGAAGAAGGCTGTGACAAAGTAACTGTATTATAAACTTCAACTTCTGAATTTTCCTCTTAATTACCATGATGATAACAATCAATATGTTAATCACTTTCTTGTTTCTGGGACAAAATATTCGACCAGAAGCAACTTAGAGAAGGAAAGAGCTTCTTTCAGCATATAGTTCCCGAGGGTAGAGTCCATCAAAGCCACAGTAGGAAGCCAGAGTCACACTAGCAGGGAGGAAGTATCCGGATGAAAAATGGAGTCTAAGACCTCCAGGCCCTCCCCAGGGATGCATTTCCTCCTCAACGTTCCACAGCCTCCCTGAATAGCACCACCAATGGAGGATTACGTGCTCCAGCAATGAGCCTATGGGCACATTTACACTCAAACCACAACGCAAAGCTAACCCTCTATGGCAATCAGTGTTCTAAGAACTGGACATAAATACCTCATTCAGTCTTCTCAGAACCCTATCACACAGCTTCCCTGTCAGTCAGCCACACGCCACTGGGATGAACCTCCGAACCAGGCACGGTTATGGGAGGAAAGGATTTAGTGAAGGTACAGATCCAGGGGAAGCTCCATAATGGAGAAAGTGGAGGGCTGTCCCCTTTTGACAGGTCCAAGCAGAGAGAGAAAAGCCATCACCGACACCACACACAAACAGCAAACAGGCAGACAGCAAAGAGGCAGGAGTAAGAGAGAGATTTCTTTTCCCTTAATATAGCCTTAGGGTAGGGTCTGTGCAACCCTATCCCAGACTTGTTGGCTTCCTGAGTCTCTGGAATTTCCTTCCTGCACTGGCCTCCCAGGAAGGGATGTTCATTTTTAGCTTCCCTGAGCCTCCTTACATCCTGCCCCCTACCGAGAGGGCTGCCTTCCTGTGAACAACATCAGAGACCCACCCAAGATTACTAAATAGGTCAAGTTGACTACAAAATCTAACCAATCTCTGGAGTCTGCTGAACTTATTCCCAAGAGGAAGGACAGTAGGGAAGGAAGAAGGAATGCAGAGAGGAAGAGAGGATGCCTATAATAAGCAAGTGGACAAGGTGTCTTATTTTGTTGAGATGTGGGAAGCATACGTACATCCACAGAAACACAGGATCACTCATGGAGGACTCTCTCTATGGACTGTGGTGGATCTTATGAAGAGCCTGGAAATAATATTCCCAGGGAAACAGCTGAGGAGGGTGAGGTCTATAAGGGGTAACACTGAAGATGAATTCCACAGTTCCCAGGCTACCCATAATTGTCCCCTTTCTCTCTCAGGTCTCTTTACGTCACTCCTACCGCCTCCAAAGGACACTTCCTTCATGATCACTTGATATCAGAAATTTGGAGAACAATGACTGCAGACAGACATTCATTAAAAAAAAAATTCACAGATCTTTCAGAGCTGGTGATGGAAAAGGGAAGGGACCCGGAGAAACCCAAAGGAACGTTGATCTAAGATTCCTCATTCTCTGATCTCAGTTAACTACTTCTACCACTATCTCTAGGTGGCAGCGTTTCCCCTTTAACACTGTTCTGGTGACAACCTGATACTTGGAGGACAATGGAGGTAAATCTGGATATTGGACATAAATCTTTACTCAGAACTAGGAGGAGAGCAGAAAGGAAAAACCTCATACCCACAGTTTAGAGTATAATTATCCATCTTCTAATTTATGGCACTGGCGTGCAACCTGCAACCAACAGACACAATTTGCTCCTGTTTCTGTCCAGTTGTCCCGAGACAAAGGGCTCCAGAACTTGTGAGCTGCTAACTTGAAGAAACAGAGTGGAGTCTGTCTGTCTGGGGATGAGTAGAGAAGACAGATAGGTTGCTGTATTCAAAGGAGTCATGTCTAGTGGGCTTTATAAAGGTAATAAGGCAAATTCATTATTTCAAGGAATCTGGAACCTCAGAGAATTACAGAGGATCAATACCTAAAGGGGAAGGTTCTTGCGAGAGAAGCCAGAAGTACCTGGAAACCAAAGGATGCTGCTAAATGTGTCCGAGTCTGGCTGTGTGGAGGAGGAGGTGGAAGGTGGCAGAGGTGAGTGTGCCCCAGCAGAAGCACCTTTATGGGTTGTTAACATGGGCCCTGAGAATCAGGGCGACTGGAGAAACCCAGTGCTGACAGATGTATAGGCTGTTAATGGCGCTCTTGATGAGAAGGGAAGGAGGAACAGAAACAGAGAAAGTAGCCCCTAGATATTATCACCACAACAGAGCTCTTACGCTCTGCCAACGTTGCCCTCCAGGAAGGCATAGTCTTTGTTTCAAGCTCTTAATCAGAGCACAAAGAGAACTGGGGTGCCGTTCAGGCTTCAGTTTCTCTTTTATGTGGCAGAGAATTTGGTGAGCAGGCTTCACTGGGTGCTTCCCACCAAAGGAACATGGGCTCAGAGAAAAGAAGAAGAGCCAACAGCCACACAGAGGCAGGCTCCAGAGGGACCAGTCCCTCCCCGACCAGCTGCTGTTAAATTAAATCTCAGGCCCAGGCTCAGTTTACAAAAGCCAGGAAACAGTAAGAAACTTCCCAGAAGAAATAGTTCTTCTCAAATAAGATGTGGGTGGGCCAGGGGAGGAGCTGCTCTCTTAGGTCAGGGCACTTTCATAGGGCAAAGGGGCCAAGCTCTCTACTTAGAGCCCAGGACTGTCTTCTCTATAGGAAGACCTCTTGTGGAAGATTGCAGTCATCTGAATTGAATTTTGACAATGATGTATCCGACTTTGACTCCTCTGTACCCTTTTTTAATCCTACAACGTTTCTAGGTGTATCTTGTACATTGTGCTATTTTTTTCTATAATATTTCAAGATACATACATCAAATAGTAACAAACAATCTTCTAATTGTCTCACAAATGTCCGTTTTTTGCTTTAATTTTTCTTTTTTTAAGATTTTCTTTTCAAAAATAATTTATTCATTTTAAAGCAGACAGGAGAGAGAGAGAGAGAGAGAGAGAGAGAGAGAGAGAGAGAGAGAGAGAGAGAGAGAGAGAGAGAGAGAGAGAGAGAGAGAACCAGGACAGGGCCTTAGGCACTGGAGTCAAGTGTCTTAACTGCTGAGGCAACTCTCCAGCCCTGCTTTTTTCTAAATTTTTCTAAACTAGAATTTACACAAGGTGCACCCATTATGATTAATTTACATGTCTTCAAATCAGAAGTTTCCCTCCCTGTCTTACTTGTTTATACCTTTCAGTAAATTTGTTGAAGAAAAATGTTATCGCTAAGTTACTTGGAAGTAAGCACTCTCTGTAGTAGATAGGTAGAAATTCCCCAAGCCCGTTTCTTAGGCACACGCTACACTGATATCTGGTCTTTGTTAGAGATGGCCAGAGGCTGACTTCTGATCAGCGGTGTGTGGGAAGGATAGATGGGTGACCCTCATGGCTGCCCCACAAGGACCTTCCAGGTTCTGGTCACCATTCCTTTTCTTCTTCCCTTGCTTTCCTTGGAAGCCATGAATTAAACACGATGACATCCTGTTTTGACAGGGGGCTGCATTCCTGAATCAGTCCTCAGGAGGCAGCTTCTGGCTGCTTGGGAGCCTCTTCTACTTTGTTATTGAAAGTTTTATTTTATTTATAACTCAGACTAGCATTTCCTTGACAAATACAATTTTATATAAATTTTATTGTAGAGCAGTGGTTTTCAGGCCTGACTGCATATTACAAACCTCAGAAGTGCTTTTAAAACAGATTGAAACCTGGACTCCACCCTGGGCCATTAAATCTGAATCACCAGGAGAGGCAGAGAGCATCTGAACACAGTCTTTAAGAAGAACACAGCATGGGATTCTAACATTCCTTTCTCCTCTCCCCAAAGGGCTGAGCTGTCAAAGCCCTTGAGACATCATTTTGCTTGTTGTATAAAGACACTGGGCAGTGAGGCTGTCTGATTAGCAGTCAGGATTCTGGTACATGGTGAGGTAAGGTCAGGTGTGTGGTCTTTCACCACCCCCCCCTTATCTATAAGGAATGCCATCTCTTGGGACTCATTTGTTTCTCAGCACAGTCTTAAAACTGCATCGTAATCTTCTCCTTACAAGGGTGGCGCTGCTGAGAAATGAGAAGCCCTTGAAAGGAAATGAGTTCTGGGCCCCATCACTGTGTCCCACTGACTGGAACAGGAGAGTCTCCCAGGCTTCATTAAATATTTTTGAGGGAAGAATGAACGATTCAACGCATTAGGAGGAGACCATGGAAGCTACTGTGTAGAGCAAGTCTTTCAGGGAGAAATGCAGTCAAAGGAAGGAAGGAAGAAGCCTCTGATGCATCAGGAGTAAAGGGAAGAATCTGAGAAGAGCAGGGCCTCCGCCATTATTCGAGGACTCCCAGTCACACTAGCACCCCACCCGAGCACCCACATCGGCCAAGAGTCGAGGTGGAGATGAGCCAAGCAGGGATCCGTTACAGTGTTCCCGAAGTCCCTAAGAACTCAGGGAGTCAGGAAAGCCACACACAATTCGCCTTTTTGCTTTATGTCTGTGAGGCAGAAACGGTATAGGAAGACACTGGCAAGGTCAAAGGCAGGTGGCGCCCAACGAAATCTGTAGGCACTGTGTTTTTTATGGTCACATGTTTACGACATATTTTAAAGGACATCTTTGCTTAAGGATGTCCTTTGGGGAGCAGAGCATTATTGGCTGCATTGGACCTGTATTTTTGAGTACTCTTTACTTTCTGTAACTTCTACAGTGGCTACCTCTGGGAAAAGCACTCATTTTTTAAAAAATATTTTATTTATTCATTTTCAAGCAGACAGATAGATAGATAGATAGATAGAGAGAGAGAGAGAGAGAGAGAGAGAGAGAGAGAGAGCACACCTTGTGGGGCTGGCTTATGTGGGTCCTGGGGAATTGAACCTAGGGCCTTAGGCACTGGAGGCAAGTGCCTTAACCACTTAGCCATCTCTCCAGCCCAAAAGCACTCATTTTTATTTACAACTTATTTATTCATTTTCAAGCAGAGAGATACAGAGAGAGAGAGAGAGAGAGAGAGAGAGAGAGAGAGAGGACACCAGGGTCACCACCTTGTGGGCCTGGCTTATGTGGGTCCTGGGGAATTAAACCCGGGGCCTTAGGCACTGGAGGCAAGTGCCTTAACCGCTGAGCCATCTCTCCAGCCCTATTTGCAATTTCCATACTTGAACATAATTGATCATGTTCCCCTCCCACGACTTCTTGCGCCCCTTCCTCTCTCCCTCCTTCCCACTGCACTTCTTCCAGAACTACTCCCTCATCCATATTGAAATGTCGATGAGCTCATCATCGTGGAGGTCATAGTCATGAAGTAGCAGACGTGATGACGGAGACTGTGTCCCACAGCAGAGCTCCCTATTCTCTGGTTCTCCATTCTTTCTTTCCTCTCGTCTCTAGTATTCAGCTTTGGAGGGAATGGTAAGATGTCTCATTTATCCCTGAGGACCCAACGATCACTTGTTCTTTGCACTCTGGAGTTTGGAGAGTCTCCTGGAGTCTGTCATCTACAGAAAAGTTTCTCTGACCAAAGGCGAGCAGCGCTGAGCTATGAGCATAAACACATGTGCCCATTGACAGCTAACTGACGGGTAAAACATATCCTTTTAGTGGGCAGACATCCATGACCTTCCCAGCCATAGGTTTCGGACTACGTTTTCAGTACCAAGGCTGAATTCTCTCCCACGGGATGGGTGTCAGATTCGTTCAGAGAGCAGTTGGAGTTTTTCTATAATGACCTATGACTACCGCAAGCAGCGCTGAATACCTCTATAGAAAGTTTCTGCCCAAGCAAGGGTCTTTGTCATTCTGACATGTATTTGCAATTTTTAAATTTATTTGTTTGTGAGCATGTGTGTGTCTGAGTACCAAGGCCTCTGGCACACTGGATGCTCTCTCCACCTTCTGCTCCCATGGGTACCGGGACTTGGCTTTTCAAGCAAGTGCTTTTACTTCGGAGTCCCCTTAATTATATCTTGAATTAGTTGGCACAGAAGTGGCTTTCCCTGTGACTTTTACATGACGAATTTAGTTTCGGGTAGCCCTTCCCTTTCCCAGTCCTCCACTCCATTTCTCCCCTGACCCCTCTTTAGCCTTTCCATCCCCTCTGCAGGGCTCCTTTCTAGCTTCCTTGCCTCTCCTGGCTGTTACTCCAACTTACATATAAATCTAAGTGAAAATTCAAAGCTAGGATCTGCAGGTGAGACACATGCAGCGCTTGTCTTTCTGAGCCTGTATGGTAGATACAGCAAATACTAATATTCGCTTAGTATAATATTTTCTAGTTCCATACACCTCTTGCAGATTTCATTGGGCTTGTGTGCTACATCTTCATTATCCATCCGTCAGTTGAGGGTATCTAGGCTGATTCTGTTTCGTAGCTATTGTAATAGAGCAGCAATAAGCATGGATGAGCAAGTATCTCTGCAATGAAACGTAGAGAGCTTAGGGTCTATAGGAGCTGGGTCACATGGTAAACCTTCCCCACTGATTTTCCCATGGATGAACCGGTGTTCACTCCCACCAGTTGTGAATAAGGGCTCCTCTTTCCCCTCCACCTCCCCAGCATTCGTTGTCATTTGAGTTTTGGATAACAGCCATTGGGACCGGAGTGAGATGGAATCGCAAAGTAGTTTTCAATTTGCATTTCCCTGATGGCTAAAGATGTTGAACATTTTTGTAAGATATTTATTGGGCATTTTTATTCCCTCATTTGAGAACTCTCTGCTCGGTTCCATAGTCCATTTTGATTAGGTCATTTGCTTTTTCATTGTTTGGGTTTTTCGAGCTACTTTTATATTCTAGCTATTAATCCTCTGTCAAAGGCTTTCTTCCATCCTTCAGGATGCCTGTTAACGGTTGATGATCTCAGCTATACAAAAGCTTTTTAGTTTTATGAGGTCTAATTTGTTGATCACTTTCTTTCTTGGGCAACTGGGGTCCTGTTTAGAAAGTCATCCTTTGCCTTCATCTTGAAGTGGCTTCCCTACTTTTAGAAAAAGCACTTCTGTGGTAGTTTGAGTTTTGAGCTAAATAAGCAATTTTTGGGCTTGACGTAATGTTACTTGAAAGAGTGATTAGTTTGCTTTGGTGTCAGACTTGGGATATAGGAAAGCATCTCCTTGCCATGCAAAGTAAGCTTACTAACTTAAAAAAAACCACAAAAACCAAAATGTACAAATACAAAACAATAGACTGCCACCTGAAAGGCTTGGTTAGAAATGATGAAATCTGAGCTTTCCACTGCAGAGGAGAATTTTGGAAAAGCCTGTATCCTTGTTTACAATTGACAGATGCAGCTCATATAAATAAAAGCTTTTTGGTTTTTTAATAATTCTGGAATGTCAGGGATTCTGTGATCCACAAAGGACTGAGAGCCGCTGCTCTAGTCCAGTCCCTCATTGTCCTGAGGGGACAAACCAGAGTAAAGTCAAGAGGTACAGCATTGAAATCACTGGAATAAGTTATCAAATTAGAAGGGATACTGCTTCTTTTTTTCTCAGAAGAAAGAACCTTTCGATAAAACAAACAAGTCTTTCTTAGAGATGTTTCTGTTGAGTTTTCTCACGACCTATAAACGCAACTGGAAATGCCAATGGAAATTCTAAGTTTTAAGAATATATGGCTTGGTGTAATTTAGCAGAAACAAGCGATTTACTTTTTGCTTTTATATTCTAATTTTTAAAATTTTCACAAAGGGTCCCAATAATTTATCTTTTTGGACAAGTATGAAAGAAAACAACAAAAAGAGCAATAGTTTTAGAAAAGTGGGTCACTTACACTAACCAGAGCTGGCTGGTAGCTAACTGGGGTTGGAAGTCCAGGGTCTTGATTCTCAGCCGAGGACATTCCAGGAAACAGGGCCGAAATGAGACCTTCTGCAACGATGGTGTGCTGAAGGGGAGGCAGGGGGCATTTCAGCATGTGTATCACTCTCAGACGCACACCACGGCCCATTCAGCACAAAACTCTCAAGGATGAGTGGTAGATATTGAAACTCAATCATGCAGCATGGCTTCGAGGTCATGGGGGAGAGGAGAGGAGAAGATGAAGGCTTGAGAAACTGGCCAAAATTAAAGTGATGGAATAATCAAGATAGTGTAACAGACAGGGTCACCCAGAGTCACTGATGAGCAGGGTCTTTGGCGTGGATCCAGGCTGGAGGGCCTGTCTCACCTCCAGTCCATGTTCCTCTGCACACAGCAAACAGTCTGTGAAGCTGGCTAGACTGTGTTTCCCTCCAGCTCAGGCTGCAGACCTCTAGATTGCACAGTGGGTACTGGGTCGGTAGGTTTCTTTGCACAGACAACTTGCATTCTGTATCCAGGCTGGGTCTGTCATTCTGTGTGACTGCCAAGTCTGAGAGGTGACTGAATTGGTTAGGGTACCTATTCTCAAACACACGAGGTCCCTTGTGGTCCAGTGACAGCTAAGGTTCATGGAATGCTAACCTCATGCCACCTTATGACTGCATAAAACTCTGAGGAATCTGTAAATCTAAGTATGAATCTCACCTCCGGTTGATTGCCTCATTGTCAGAGTAGGAAGACAGAACAAATGCTCTTAACAGTGTGACACCATTTATACTCTGGTTTGGAACTCCACAGATGTTCAGGTTAGGTCTGTCCAAAATTGTCTGCAGACATGCTGGCTGAACTTCAGCACTGGAAGAATCAGGGTGAGCCATGGCCTCTGTCCTCAGTCACTTCATATCCAAAACTCAGAATGGAAGATCACAACCCATTTTTGTTGTGTGAACTCTTTGCAAAATAGACACGCTACGTCTAGGCACTGCATCAAAATTTTACAAGTCATTAAAGTTGTCAAGGGTGCCAATTAGGTTCTGAGCAGGAATCAGTTGGGCTTTGGGCAAAGCCTGTTAACTGTGTTCAGAGCCAATGGGCACAAAGTGGGCACTCTCAGAGGCATCCAGAGCGCTGTCATACTGCTGTTGCTGGAATTTTCTCCATCCATCAGCCCATAGAGTTCCTACCCCAGAGCAGGGTCACTGACTCATCCACAGCCTAGAGGGAGGCAAGGTATCAAACCCAGAGGGCAGTGCATGGAAACTGAGCTTTTCTATCAGGACACTGCCTCGATGTGCACTGCACACCAGAGAAATGCCTGCTGACTCACTCTCCTAAAGGCAGGTGGCTCAATTAACAACCAGAACAGTAGTTACTGTTGGGAGTTAGAGACCAGACATTCGCAATCTTTGCAAGTTTTTCACAAATACGGCTACTATTGTAAGTGTTTCATAGATGTCACTAAGCACCTTCTGACCATTGTTTACATATTTAAATTTAAATTTACATCGCACTGTTCTAAGTACTTGAGAATGCTAATTCATATAATCCTTATGAAAGCCTTTTAAGCACAATAATTAATTTGCATTTACAGTTGAGGAAAACAAGGCATAGAATTATACAGCTCCTAGGTAGTGGGTTGGGGACATAGGCTGAGACATTCTGTATCATCCCATATCCTGGAGGAGGGTCATGAAGCGAAGTCTTCCAGTCCTCCAGCTTCCCCAAGGAAGTAATTTGGCTCAATCACACAGCTGGTGGGAGATTTGGGGGTTCAAAACCAGCCTACTGAATCAGCTGCGCTGCGGTTACCCTGGTCCCTTCCCTGGAATGAGCAGGTGTTTGCCACCAATTGAAAGGTGTTGCCGCTTGTGATGTCAGGCTTACTGATGCTTCCATTTTCTTTTAAAATAACTGATGGGAGAAGAGCCTAAAACGGGTACAGGAGAAGGTGTGGTCACTTCCCAAAAGGCTTGAGCCCTGTGAAGAGGCAGGATGGAGATTTCCATGGAATGGTCATCCCTGTTCCCTCCTGATCTTGGGCTACTCAGGTGACGTAGACCACGGACAGACTTGAATACATGAGCTAAGAGAAATGCTTCATTTGACAGTGGTGAGGTCATAGGTTTTAGAGATGAGTCCATTGATTGCCTGGCCGCTTGGATCCCCCTCGTCTTGTGCGTAAGAGGGGAAGACAGCTCGACTCTGCAGGCCAAGATGAAGACGGGCGCAAATGCTGGGTTCTTTTCCCAACTGGTCCGGAATCTCCATGTGAGTTTTCAAAAGCTTCCCCTGTCAGGTTTTTGGCTCGAGCTGAGCTGAGCTTGTCATGCCAACACTCTGTCCCCTGGACTCCGGAAAGTGGAGACCTCTGTGGCCAGTAGCGTGGCCCACAGAGCTTGCTGACTCAAGAGCTTTGGCAGAAGAGCCTCCTGCTCTGCCTGGCCCTTTGCCTGGGCTATGTGAGCCAAACAGCAGGAGCCTAACTATAGAGGCCCAGAGGCTTTGCAGGCTCCTCCTCTCTTCTGCCAAGGGCCTATGAACCCACTCAGGGGCATTTTGAGACATTCGCAGAAGCAGACTTGGGGGAAGTAGTGCCAACCTTCTCGTCCTCATTCTGCTTTGATAGTTCAGTGTTGCATTGCCATGTAAAGACAAGGGGAAAATGGCCATTTCTTTTGAGTTTTGTTTTTTGTGTTTTCAAGGTAGGGTCTCGCTGTAGCCCAGGCTGACCTGGAATTCACTCTGTAGTCTCAGGGTGGCCTTGACCTCACGGCGATCCTCCTACCTCTGCCTCCTAAGTGCTGGGAAAAATGGCCATTTCTGAGAAGCCATTGAAAAGTCAACGATTTGCCCCCCTCCCCCAGGCCAAGGCTGCCAAGGGAAGCTACAGTCTCAGTATTTATTATTTATTTAGTGCATTCATCATAGGAGAAGGAGCTCAGGTACAGAAAGAAATATTTCTAAAGTACCTTTGGTCCCATCCTGGCCCAGAGGTTGCAGAGGGCCCCCGAGCATATGTTCTGCACTGACTTGCTTTTGCACACTTTCCTGAATCCATTATCTCACCTCATTAGGGCTTGGAAGGGGAAGTGGAGCCGAGTGAGGAAGGAGCACATGCTTTCCTGAGCCCTGGGGAGAATTGTCCCACACGGTAAATGGAACAGTTGCGAGGCTGGCCAGGAGCCTGCAGGCGCGGGCGTCTCTGGGCCCAGGCCCAGCGAGTCCTGGCCTGGTTTAAAGGGTCCAAGTCACATGTCCCAACGAGGTGGCGTCCCCAGCCAGGCAGCTCTGTGATCGATGACCCTGGTTGCTATCCAGCTGTCTGTGACAGGCTGGGTGCTTCCCACATGCCTGCCCTCCTGGAACAGCAAAGCAAGTGGTTAGAATAGAGCCATTCCTTCCATCACTGTGGGAAAAGGCCCCAGTGTGCCGCCTCTTGAAGTAGGGCATGGACAGACACCTGCTTAGCTCTTCATAAAACCCACAGGAACCCTATGGTCCCGACTGACCCAGAAGTGGTGGCCCGACACGGTGAGGCAGGAAGGGAAACCATCTTGCCTTCTTCACACTGCTCATGTAGGTCTCGGGTTTATATGCTGAGGTAAAGCTACCTCATCAAAGCACAGGGGGAAGATGTGCCCAGGTCACTGTCCCCCCTGGAGCCCCTGCCTAGGACTGAACCTGCCGGATGTCTCTGTGATCGCTGCCTTTGGTCCACAGCACTGCTTCACGCTAATCTCACCTTCCTGAGTGGAGACCTAATTTCTGGACTTGACTCTGTCACTCATCAGCTGTGTGGACAGGAACAAACCATTTGGCTCCCCTGGGTCTCAATTTCTTCTTCTTTTGAGTAGGTGGTGCCGCTGACTTTGTTCAGTCGTGGAGATGGTGAGTGCCAGCGCACTCTTTGCGCTTTTATGGGAGGAAGGGACTTGTGACAGTGGGGGTGGCATCATTTGAAAATGAATAAAGCCATTTTCAACTTGTCTATATTGTCTTTATTGACTACCTATCGGATCCATGTATGTAATCTGGATAGCTTCAGGCCTGATATAGACACAGTACGGAGAGACTCTAGGCTGATCTTTGGGTTACCACAGAAAGGGATGGGTTTTCTTTAGAAGATGTAGGAATTGGGCTGAAGAGATGGCTTAGTGGTTAAGACATCTGCCTGCAATGCAGAAGGACCAGAGTTCGATTCCCCAGTGCTCATATAAAGCCAGTTGCACAAGAGGGCGCATGTGTCTGGAATTCATTTGCAGAGGCTGGAGGCCCTGGTGCTCCCATTCTCTCTCTCTCTCTCTCTCTCTCTCTCTCTCTCTCTCTCTCTCTCTCTCTCTCATAAATAAATAAATAAATATTTTTTTAAAAAGAAGATGTAGGAATTGTGCAAAATCAGCCAGGGCTGCAGAAGGGCTCTGAAACAGGATCATTTGCCAATCTGCTCATTGGTTCCAAGGAGAGCCAAGGAAGGATCCAGGCAGAGAATAAGGAAGATGCACGGAGATTCCCTAGCAAGGGGTCAGCTGTGAGGCTATAGTGTGAGAGAGCATCTCTTCACGGAAGGTGCCAGGATCTTCTTGCACCCTGCGTTCTCGGAGAAAGAGTTCTCTAAGTTAAGTGTCCCACAGTGCCATCCGCTTCCAAGGAGGTAGGAGAGACATCATCAGGACCTAGAACACACAGTGCTGAAGCATGCATGGATTAGAAATGAAATCAGGCATCGGGATGACTAGTTTACACTCCTGGAGGGACTATCCTGCCAACTGTTCTCACACACTTTTCTTTCAAACATCCCCTCATTACCATTTTAAAGCACATGCTTATCCAGCTGCTTTCTGAGTCTGCACTTTGGAAAAGTAAGTTGGTACATTAGCCCTATGTGTAGCTCCAGTGCAAGGCATCCTTGGTCCTTGACAGCTCAGACCCTGGGAGGGTGTGTCGAGGAGGAGAGAGAGGGCAGCAGAAAAGAGGAGGCTGGCGCCTGTGGCCTGCTGCGATCTGGACACTAAAGCAGACCTTGGTCTGGAGCCATGAAGAAGCATGGGCTTTGGCTCCCTAGGTGGGCAATTGGGGTGGTGGTGGGTGCACTGGGCAGGATTGATGGGCTTCCAATAGCAATTCACATCCCTCTTGATGGACTCTATCTGGTGACGGTCTCAGTATCTAGAGATGCCTGACCCTGAAGAACGAATTTCAAGATCTTCTACTCAGAAGGACTTGGATGAGAGACTGAACATTTGGATAACATGGTCCCGTTAAACATGACTTCATGCCCTTAGGGTTAGAACTATAAAGTACAGGGAGGTTCTTTTCTGAAGAGAGTGTTTTATGCTTTGAACATGGCTTAGATACAAAGAGAATACGCATTTGTCCCAAGAGCAGTTTACCATGTCTACTTAACCCACCCATGGCCATCCTATCTGAGTGTGCTAAGCAGAAGGCTGGACTTAATGGTAGTTTTTACAATGATAACAACAAAAATAGTGTGTTCAGCCGAGTGTGGGGGTACACCCCTTCAATCCCAGCACTTGGGGAGGCAAAGGTAGGAGGATCGCTATGAGTTTGAGGCCAGCCTGAGACTATACAGTGAATTCTAGGTCAGCCTGGGCTACATCAAGCCCTACCTTGAAAAACCATAATAATAATAATAATAATAATAATAATAATAATAATAATAATAATAATTACTGAGTTCAAATGGGACTTTTTTTTTTGTTCTAGCCCAGGCTGGAATTCACTATGTAGTCTCAGACTGGCCTCAAACTCACAGTGATCCTCCTACCCAGCCTCTCAAGTGCTGGGTTAAAGCCACCATGCCCGCTTCAAATACAACTTCTATCTTCAGGCTCCAGTCAGTTGGGTCAAAGCTTCTCCATGGGGACGAGGGAGTTTTGACAACTGCTTTCACTTGGAGGAGGCAGAATCCATGTGCACATTGTCCCCAGACAGAGGAAGAGACGGTCTAAGGCCTGAGATGGGTTCAAAAGGTAGTGTGGGCCACTGATAATCATTTTATTAAATAACAGGACTTTCCTTGTGGGTCACAGAATCAAGAGGCAGAACTCTACTGTTAAACCTCTGGCAGGAAGAAGTCAGTCTTAGCTGAAAAAGCTTTTTGGTTCTTAATGGCCTCCTATACTTTAAAATAACAAAGACGCCTGACTCTAATGAATGCAGAAGGCATTTTCCTAGTTCCGTGTTTCTTTGGCCAAAAACCCACACAAGCACTTGAAGAGTGTATGTGTTCTGTAAGAATTTTCCTGTTGTTTAACATGACCTATAAGTGATTTCAAGATAAGCACCAAGATAAATTTCCTAGACTGAAAATAACATGTTATTATCCTGCTGAGAACTGATTCCTGTCGGGTTGCTAAATTATTCTTTTTATTACATTTAAAGGCACAATGTTTACTGACTTACTTCTTTTTGTAATTTTCTGGGTGATTACAGGAATCTTCCAGTGGTTCTGTTCTTTCCCATGAACAAGACCTTCACAGAGAGTCTGAAGGTGACATGATGTTTACTGAGTTGAGGAACATTTAAAGTTAGGTCATAACATTTTTGCAAAGTGAAAAGAAATTGAAATCTCCACAAGTGCAATGGAGGAGCCTAGGCCTGGGGGAGACAATCAACAGCTTTTAAATTCGGCCAAATATTCCACTTAGTGAGGGGGAGCCCTTAACTGGAACTGGGGATTTAGGTCGACATGCACCGGATCCTGGACTCTTGGGCTCCCAAGAAAAGATGCACTATGGGAGCGATTGATGGAGAGGCTACTAAAAATAGAATCTAGGTAATCCAGAATTGTGTATATTTGTTAACCTACTCTGATCTCACTTTCCGATGGAGACTGTGTTTGTATTTTTCAGGATACAGCGAGAGAGCTGTGGCTGATCCAACCCTACCAACCAACCATAGGCTGATTGATAGCTGAGATCCTGGCAAGAGATGAGCCACCACAGTCATATTGTGGAGGATCCATATGGAGCCCTGCAGAGAATGATGGGATGAACAAGGGACCCACAGCCACAGCCATTCAATCAACACAGGATAACCCAGTGAGACAGAAACCAATGATTTTCGACACAAAGACCCCTAAGTTCTCAACATTAAAGCAGCCTTAATACTCACTCAGGGAACTGAGTGGAAGAGGGAGCAGAAAGATTGTGAGAGCCGTGGTGGGAGAGACTATCCAGAGGCATGGCACCCCTCAGTCACAACACACTTGGGCCAGGAGAACCGGGCTGATTACTAGGCTGTCCATGATTCCCTGCCCCAAGGACTGATCCAGATGACCCACGGAGGAGGATATCCAGCTGATCAGGGATAGGGAAGAGGGGCATTGGGGAACAGGGGATAACAACTCATTGTTTGCCCACTAAATAATGTACCTCATTATGGACAATAAAAAAATAGGACAAAAAAAAAAAAGAAATCGAAATCTTCTGCAGACATTGCCATCAATTATGTCTGTATAAATATGCCTCAAAATTACAATAGCTGCTCTGTCTGTACTGAAAGAAGTTTGTGAAAAGAGCAGCTCTCTAAACCGCAACGACCTAGAGGTTGGTCAGGCATTTCACAGTTCTGGAAACATTGCTCTACAATAAGCTTCTAGTGGGTAAGATATAATATTTGAGTAGGACCTTTTCAGATGCTTTCTTTGTACATCCACACATCATGTTACAGATCACCATACCTTCCCCTCAAAGGAAGACCCACACATGGAGCCTCTTTTTTGCATGGTAAATGAAATCTCGAATGTTGTTGGTCTGTTAATAGTAAAGTTCTGATTGTTAATCTTAGTGGTAGAATGTCCTTCTAGTGTGTGCCAGGTCCCTGGGTTCAATCCTCAGCACTAAATAAATAAATATTCTAATTGAAACTGCCTTTGTCTATGCAAAACATTTGGAAGAAGGAGAAGGGCAGTCAAAATCGTTCTCTTGGACCATGCTCCATGTGAGGGTGTGGGGGTGATGGAAACTTCAGACTAGTTGGAGGAAAAAGGTCACTGAATAGCCCTTTGAAGGGCATTTCATGCCCCCCCTCTGTCTCTGTCTCTGTCTCTGTCTCTGTCTCTCTCTCTCTTTTTCTGGCTGTAATTAGGGAAGAATTATAAGTGTTGAAGAGGAAATGGAAAAAAGGGAACCACTGTGTACTGTTGGTTAAATGTGAACTAGTATAGCCATTATGGAAAAAGCATGTGAGTTCATAAAAAAATCAAAGTTAATACTACCATACAGTACATCCCTTCTATTTCTCAGTATGTCACTAAAGAACATTATACAAAAATATCAGAATATGATATGTAAAGAATTTTCTCATCTTGGGTGTTTGAAGATGTTATAGTTTTAGTGTGAAACGTCCTGCACAGGCTTGTGTGTGGAAGTCCTAGCCTCTAACTGGTGCTACTCTTTTGAGAGGTGCTGAAGACTAGGAGGTGAGCCTCCCTGAAGGGAGTAAGTCACTGGGTCATGTCTTTGAAAGGCTCTATCTCATCCCCTGCTTCTTCTTGTCTCTTATTTTGCTTCCTGGCCACCACGGACAGTATGAGCAACTTTACTCTTCCATTCTCTTCCAACGTGATGGTCTGATGACCATGGCTGAACCCCTTGAAACAGTGAGCCAAAACGAATCTTTCCTCCTGTGAGCGATGCATGCCAGGCAACTGTCACAGGGTAGCTAACACAGAAAATGGAAAGAGATACCAGAGGGTAGGTTAATATCCAGTGATAGGTCTCCCTGCTCCAGTTTTCATTTTTTCCTACAGTGGGGACAGAACAAATTTAGGGGCCATGAAGTTTTATTTACAATTGACATTGTAAATTTATTTTACATTTATTTACATTGACATTTGGTGAGTGTGGGAGCATTGGAATTGCTCCTCATTCTATCCGACTCCTTCTTGACATTTCCCAGTGCAAGAGCTGGTTAGATATTTGCATTAAAGTTAAGAACTTCTGAACACCAAAGAACAAGATCGATAGACTCCAGAGAAAACTTACAGAATGTGAGAAAATATTTTAAAAATATTTTATTTATTCATTTTCAAGGAGAGAGAGAGAGAGAGAGAGAGAGAGAGAGAGAGAGAGAGAGAGAGAGAGCACCAGGGCCACCACCTTGTGGGTCTGGCATATGTGGGTACTGGGGAATAGAACCCAAGACCTTAGGCACTGGAGGCAAGTGCCTTAACCGCTGAGTCATCTCTCCAGCCCCAAGAAAATATTTTCAAACCATGTATCTAAGGACAGATTAATACCCAAAATATGTTAGGAACTCAGACAACTCAGTAGCATGAAATGTAAATAACCTGATTTGTAATTATACCAAGTATTGAATCGATATTTCTTAAATGAAGATACAAAAAAAGTATATGAAGAGATAGATATTCTATAACACTAATCATAAACTTGAACATTAAAACTATAATGTGTTATCAACTTACATTCTTTTTATTGTCGTCATGACAAAATAGCTGATGAAATAACTTAGGGAAGGATTTATTTTGGCTCGTGGTTGGTTTGAGAGACACAGCTCATCATGTTGTAGAAAACGTGGCAGAGTTCATGGCAATGTGGCGGGGCGCCTTACATCTTGGCAGGCCGGGAAACAGAGAGAACTTGGAATGGAAGCTGGGCCCAGCTGTCACTCTCAAGGGCCAGCCCTGGGGTCAGCCAGCTTGGCCCTACGTCCAAAAGCGTTCAGAACCTTTTGAAACAGGGGCACCAGTATGGGGTTATATGCCACACTTGACCATCACACATATCATACCTGTTGAAACAGCCGTTATTAAAAAATAGTAGCAGTGTGGGCCATGGGAGATTGATTGGTATAGCTATTACAGAAAATATTATGGTGGTTCCTCAAAAACCAATCAGAACGAGAACCACTGTAGGATCTATCACTTCCAATTCTTAATGTATATCTCAAGGTGTAATAGCATCTCAAAGAGATAACCTGCATTTCTTTATTCATTGCAACATTATCTAGCATAGCTTAGCTATGGAATCAAATTAAGTGTCGATAGATGACATTAATTATATAGACATATTGCATGTATGTTACATATAACTAATATATGTATATATGTAGTATAATGTCTATAGTTCACAATGAATTATACATTTATAATTTACCAGGAGAGCAGATCTTAAATATTCTTACCATCCTTCCCAAACACAGTTATTGTGTGAGTTAATGGATGTGTTAATCAGCTTGATAATGTCAATTATCTTAAAATGTGTATCAGATTTTCACATGGTGCACTTTAAATCTATACAATTTTTATTTGTTAATATCTCAATAAAGTAGAAAAACACTGTTGTATTAGTGGCTTAATTACAGAGCTCTAATTAATGCAGAGTCATGTTTTCATTGGATATTATATTTTAAAGTATTTCTTGCACATAACTGTGTAATATAGCATGGAAAGGTATCCGCCTGCAAGATACTTGGCAGACATTGGCTTTGAGCAAATCTGTTTCCTTAGTTTTTATATGTACCAACTTTGAGAACTTGGTGATTTTAATTTAAAGATGTACTTTTATATTATTTCAGTCATTTCACTTCTCAGATTAGAAAAAAATAGATCGTTTTATTTTGCTTTGAAAGAATTATGCGAATTGATGGGATTCAAAGGTTTTTGTGAAGTTGTGGGTGCTTCCAGCATGATTAGCCATAAAAAGATAAGAAATAAAATATGGTAAACAAAAATGACATGTAAGCTCCCAGCTCACTGGACTCAGATACACAGCTGTAGTTAATTTTCATTTACGTTGTTCGTAGACCTTTCTCTGCTGTGGTTTTGTGACAGTCTTCTAAGAAAAGCCATTTATGTTAAGGATGACATTGCTCTCTCCTTTGGAACATGTACTTGGCAAGGAATTCATTAGCCAGACAGGTGTTTGTGTCCCTGTCAGATTGCCACTGCTATTTTTTGTTTCTGCTTATGGGAATAACACAAGCTATTAGATATTAATAAGTACCAAGGAACTTTCTGTGACCTTTTCTAAATTTAAGCGACCTGAAAGCAAGAGCAGCCATTATTCCAAGGGTAAGTTTCTGTCAATGAGTTCTCACTGTGATTTTAAAATGGAACGAGTTCAGAGGTAAACTGATAGGAATGTGTGGGTATTCTGGTCAAACACTCTTTATTTAGTATCTAAAACCAGGCTGGGAGATATCTTAGTCCAACCATGCAAGGCCAGAGTTAAATCTTCAGAACTAATGTTTAAAGAAGCGCCAGGTGTGGTGACACATGCTTGCAGTCCCCATGCTAGGGAGGTGTAGACAGGTGGCTCCCTGGGGCTCACTAACCAGTTAGCCTAATCTTCTTAGTGGGCTGTAGTCCAATGAGAACCCTTGACTCCAAAAACAAGGGAAGGAATTCCTGAGGAACTACACCTGCCCTCCACATACATGTGTACATGCACCTGTACACATACCTAAGCCTGCACACACGTGTCCATGTGCACACACAGCAATTAGTGCACGAGGCATCTGGGATATGAAAAAACTACATTAAAGATCTCACAAGCACAAAAGAGTTGAATGTTTAGCAATCATTATATGGAGGGTTGGGAAGGGAGAAGGGCAAAGGGGCTAAATTAATAAAGTAGCCAGAGGTATTTATGCACAAATAAAAAACGACACCCATGGGGGCTGGAGAGATGGCTCAGCGGTTAAGGCACTTGCTTCTAGTGCTTAAAGCCCTGGGTTCAATTCCCCAGGACCCACATAGGCCAGACCCACAAGGTAGTGGCCCTGGTGAGCTCTCTCTCTATCTCTCTCTGTATCTCTCTGCTTGGAAATGAATAAATAAAATATTTAAAAAACGACACCCATGGAGGACAAAGCCAAGGAGTTAGAAGGATCAATCAAAGTACTCCTATTCAGAAGAACTTGTTTTTTTTTAATTTGATTAGTTATGCAGGCAAAACAAAGCAGAATCAAAAATCAAAGATACTTCCAAAGCTAAAACAACCAAGGTACCAGCCACTGTGGGGAAGATAGAGGAGGCATAATTATAATTATGGAAAAGGTATAATTATGGAAAAAAAACTTTATGAGGCAGTAAAGCATCCGAGTGTGAAATCTGGATACCACAGCTAGAAGGAAGCTAGCTTTCCAGTCCCCGAGACCCCTCAGCCCCAAGGCTGACTCACCATGTGGCTGGAAGTATGCTTTATACCAAGATGTCTTTTTTAGAAAATTATTTCTATTTATTTAGTTGCAAGTAGAGAGAAAGAATGAGCGAGATAGAGATAGAGAGAATGGCAGAGAGGGACTGGCCTGCCAGGACTTCCTACCATTGCAAACGTACCCCAGATCCATGTGCCACTTTGTGCATCTGGCTTTAGGTGGGTCCTGGGGAATGGAACCCCAGGGCCGTCAGACCTCGCAAGCAAGTGCCTTTGACCATTGAGCCATCTCTCCAAATCCCCCAAGATGTCTTGTCAATGCTACACCGACAATAAGTACAGAAGAGGGGGTGCTCCTAGGGTGCAGGCTAAGCCAGGAGTCATAGTTGCATTTGAAGAAGGAACAGCAAAGGTTTGAGACAGAGGCAGCGTCCAGGAACGAGGTGGAAAGCAGTGACAAGGACATTCAGGAAAGAACATGGAGCTAAAAATTCCAGGGTAGGCAAGACCTTGGCTGTGTGGGAATTCCGGAGATCAAGCCAGAATTACTTACATTTGGGGGTTGAGGGCACTTCATCCTACGAATGATGGTGTGGTCGGCGCCCCAAGGCCGGCCAATACCTTGCAGAGTTAGGACAGATGTCACAGTCGCTTGGGCCATCCTGACAAGAGATGGGGAAATTAGCTTGCTGAGCCTGGGGACTGCCAGCAAAGCTCTCAGCAATATCGGAGAAGGTTTTGAGGCCTCAGTTAAAGCTCTGAACTTGTTAGAAGCCAAGCAGCGCTGTCTTGAGAGTTGGAGGACCTCTTAGGGAGAAGTGGGGATGATGGCTGCCAACGGACAATACCTCCAAACACTGACTTTGACATTGGCTATGTGGGGTAGTTTGGAATTGCAGAATGTCTCCCTGTACTTAAAGCTTTCTCTGTGAGCTGTGGTGGAGGGAGCTTTCTGTCCTACTTCTCAGTGAGTGTCTGTGGGGCTGGCCTCCATGGTTCATCTTGCCTGGAGGGAGGGAGGGAGAGTGACGGGGTGGTTTGTAGGTACCCCACAATATTACATGGGGGCGTCCAGAAAGCAAGCTGTGATAGTCAGAGGGCTTGTTAAAGACGTGATTTCAGGGGCCAGCTAAGTGCATTCAGACTACTAGCTCTATGATATTGGCATGTAGTAAGTTTTATGACACTCAAATCTTAGACTCTGCATCTGTAGATTGAATATAATAAAGAAAATCTCTGTCATTGGATTTCAGAGAGTTTTAAATGAGGTACTAAGCAATGCAACAGAATGCTTTGTAGAAATCTCATCGGCATTGTATCTTTTGGTGGTGGAAGGGTTTGGCCAGTATCTGATGAGTCCTTTGGGATTCCCAGCCCTGGAGTTCAGTGAACCTTCAACCATGGCCTGGTGCCTCAAAATATGGCAGGTAAACCTTCCCAGGCATAACGGAAATGGGCAGACTGGAATCTGTATGAAATCAAAGAGAAGGAAGAACATGGAAACGAGGGGGCTCAGCTGCCCTCCGGGGGAAATGGGTCTGTGTGTAGCTTTGAGGCTCTGAACCCTGGAATTGAGGCCCCCAGAACTGCAACACCCAAGATCCCAGGGTGGTGCTCTCTGGGTTGGGCACCAATAAAAGCAAAAGGATTATTGTGTTTAGGAACAGCCCAAGGATCAGGGGCTTGACTGTATGAACCATCACCTAGAGAAAAGTCCTTCTGTCTGTGCTTCCAGAGACCATGGTGGGATGAAGGGCACATGTGGCTTTATGACAAACTGCCAGGCCTTATTGAAGGGTGGCATTGTGTCCCTGGAGGCCACCTGTGGGAGTCAAGAATCATGAACAACCAAAGCACTCTTGCTGGCCGTGGAAGTGTTGAGAAATGACAGGAGCAACAGACCATAGTGGCCTTCTCTTTGCCTGGCGCTTCTTGACTAAGGGCCACCAGAGTCCTAGAGTCGTTTTTAATTTTGCTTTTATGAAAGTAATTGTCTTCTTGTATTAAATTCTCTGCTAAGAGCTTGAGAGATTAAAAAAAATGAGGCTTCTGTTTGTGTTGTAATGAGGCAAATCAGGACTGAACCATTTTAAAGGACTTAGATCTCTTGGTGGGGGGAGAGGAAGAAGGGTGCACTTCAGAGAGGGAAGCAAGAGGGGTGAGGACCGCTTTGTAGGAGGTTAATGCCTGCCTCCTAAGTGTGACCCCGGGAATTCTTGAATCTGTGATGCTACTGGGCAGCTTTTCTTTTTCTTTCTTTTCCTTATCTTTCCTTTCTTTTTGCTTGTAATACCTCTTCCTTATAAACTTTTAACTCTGTCTCCTACTCACTCAAAGGTCTTAGTGAGCAGGAGCACACATTTGTGCCAGTCAGGGTAAAGAGGTGGAGCCATGTGACTGGGTTGACATAACCACAGAGACCAAGAGCTGAGAATCACATCTCCAGCCATGCTTACCATGTGGGTAAGAGCAAGGAGAAGAAAGCAGGGGGCACACGATGCACCTGCTGTTTTTAAAGTATGCTTTCTGTTATTTTATACTTGTATTTAATTGTATTCCCTCTGATTACCTTCTCGTGTGCCCCTCCCCCTCCTACTGAACCTCTTCTTCATTCAAATTGGTCCACCTTCTACTTGGACTTCTTTGTGACCCATTGAGTTTAATTAGAATTGTTTGTGTGAGTGTGGTTTGTATAGGGTTACTTCCAGAGCATGGACAATTTACCAATTTACTCCATTAAAGAATGCACCCCGTCCCCAGCAACCATTCCCTGCCAATAAGAAAGGCTTGGGGGCCTCATGAAGCCCTGCCCCCACATCCATGATGGGATGTTGACAGGCCAGCTTCTTAAGTATTTCATTTGCTCACCATGTAAAGATGGAGAGAGATATTTAAAACAGTTATGAATAATTATTCGCCATGGCCAGTTTCCCCAACCACTTAATAATTGTTTTCTAAAGCAGAACCCAAACCAAGGGATGTAGTCAGCGATCAGGACAGGCTGACATACATATTTGGAGCCTATTAATGTCTTCCAATTTATTCACATGCTCTTGATATTGAAATAGTCCAGAAGCAAATTATTTTACATCTTGAATTTGTAGAAACTGTGGTATAAAACTCTGTCATAAAATATTTCTGGATCTTTCCAATTCAGTTTAATTTTTTTTCAGAGGACATAAGGAGCTTAGCATTCCATAGTAGTAATTTCTCTCTCTCTCCCTCTCTCTCTCTCTATTTTTCTCCTCTTCCTCTCTTACATTCTTTTTCTTCCTCCTCCCTCTCTAACTTCCTCCTCTTTTTCCTTTGAAAGCAGGTCTCATGTAGCCCAGGCTAGCCTCAAACTCAACACTACTGACTCACCCTCTTGAGTAGTGATATTACAAACATGTCCAATTTCTTTATATTATCCAGTGCATTTGACTGAACTTACCTCAGGTTCCAAGACCCACTTCTAAATATTAGCATCACAAAATCTCTTTATGATCAACAAAGCTTCCCCTTCTTTGAAATTTATATATTTATGATCAACCCTTACTTTCCACTTAAAATGAGATTGCTAATATTTGTTTATTTGCAAAGAGAGAGTCAGAGAGAGAGAGAGTGGGAAGGAGGGAGGGAAGAAAGAGAAAAAGAGAGAGAGAATAAAGGGCATGACAGGGCCTCCAGCCACTGTAAATGAATTCCGGATACATCCACATCTCCACGCATCTGCCTTTATGTGGGTACTGGGGAACTGAATTGAGTCATTAGGCTTTGCAGGCAGGCACCTTAACCACCTAACTATCTCTCCAGCTCCAAATTTGCCAATAATTATAAGCATTGCTATGAAAAATAATGTTTCCATATTGTGTCATGTAATTATGGAATTTTTTCTTATGAAAAAGATGGGGCTTTTTTGTAGCCTAGTAGTAGAGTACTCTAGGTTCAATACCCAGGACATATATGCATGCATGCATACATACATACATACATACATACATAACGATAAAAACTTCCTATATTATCATAGAAAAATATACCTTAAAATATAAACTAATAATATTTTGATACATTCATTTAAATCCTCCTTTCATTTTTGACAATGAAACATTTCTCTTTGGTTACTCATTTTGTTTTTTAAACATCAAACTCCAAATAAAGAGCTTACAAAACAATGTTCCCATAAATTTCTAGCTTCTCCTTTCTTTAGCCCTGTTTGTCCTAATATGATTTCTGTTAGACTTCCATTTGATAGTTTTTAGTTATGTCAGAATATTTGGTCTTTAGTGTGGATAATTATAGAATACAATGCACATCCAAAGCCTCTTCTACTTCATGGCTTCTCTTAAAATAGTTTAAAGTTTGATTCTTTTTATGCAGTATGTTAACATCATTTCAAAAACATTAAACTCTTATAATGGGTATCAGAATTAAAGCATGTTGGGCAAATCCACTGCTCATGTCCAGAGGGCTCCCAGCAGAAGCACACACGGGACTCCCACCCTTCCCTCCTCTTATCCCCACCTAGACCCAGTCATCCCTTTATGACCATCTTCCTTCCCATCAGACACCTGTTTCCTGGTCATTTCTCAGGCTGCAAACACTGTCCCAGAAAGAGCAACATTGCATGCTTTCTGTTATTTGCAGGCCCTAGGGTTCTTTATAAAATATTTATATAGCCAGATGTGGTGGCGCACACCTTTAATCCCAGCACTTTGGAGGCAGAGGTAGGAGGATTGCCGTGAGTTCAAGGCCACCTGAGACTACCGAGTGAATTCCAGGTCATCCTGGGCTAGAGCGAGACCCTACCTCAAAAAACAAAACAAAACAAAATATATATATATATTTATATAGATATGTGTGACAGGAAGCACAGGGAGCAGGGAGGAGAATGCGTTTATCAGAAGGAGGGGCATCTAAGTGAGGGAGCAGCAGGGCTGAGTATGATCAAAGGACATGATATGTTGGAAAGAAATTGTCTTGATTAAACTTAATGCCATGTGCAATGCAAATATGCCAAGAAGAGTAGAAAAGGTGTTTATAAACATTTAATCTATTTTCGTAAAATATATAATCCTAGCATAATCCCAGGTTACTTGGTGAAATTTAATCTTGTAGGCCTACCCAAGCCATGAAGTTCTCCTTTGTAGAGACAATTACCGTCCTCAGGTTTTGGGTGTCTCTGTGCAGGTAGTTTGTGTCCTTACCACCCCAAAACGGAGAAATTATTATAGAACCTGTTGTTCTTAATATAACTTGAGATCATTCCATCAAATTATGTTTATTTATTTTTATCATTTACTTGTTCTGATAGTTGACTAGCAGACATATTTAGAAATTTCAAAATGAAAATTCCACAGTCTGTCTTGAAAAATCTCTAAAACTTTGGTGTGTTTTCAACAGTTCTTTTCTAAGCACTGCCTTTTGATGATTTCTTGCAAAATTTAAGAGTTAAAAATATAAGTGGGTCTCACTCGGAACTATATTTAGATTCAATTTTTAGTTCAGATATACTTTTCACTTAGTAGATGAGATGTGTAGAAAATCGGAGGGACAAAAAACCCCCAGCAGATTATTCCATGGAGGCTGATAAAGTAGGGGATTCTCCGTTAAAATTTCCAAACCCTTTGTTAAGAATCAATTGACCATTTGGCCAAAAGGCAGTTCCCGGCTTGTCTCTGCTTGAGGACTCTCCTTCAGTGGTCTGGGCGCTTTTAGTTGAGACAAGTATATTTAAAATCATCATATTGGCTGTTTATTGCCTTCAATTCCTTCAACACCATAATGATGTATTATCTTTCCTATTTTTGTGGGGCACTTGTTGAGACAGAGCACCATCCCTCTGCGTGTGTGAACTCCAGGACCCCAAGGTCTGGGCCGGAGAGTCAGCTTGGGGCAGCAGGCAGGACCTGAACGTTCCTTCACTCCTGTGCGGCATTGGTGCTGGTTCTCAGCCAAAACACGACCTCTCTGTGTGAGCTGGGCTTCCTTTCAACATGGTGATGCTATATATCAAAGATGGTTGTCCCCAGGGAGAAGGAATCAGACTACTTTTGAGTCACCAGAACTCTACTGAGCATCAAGTCTGCCATAGGTTTTGGTTAGGGCAGTGACCCCCCACCCCATCCCCATTCAGGTGTAAAAAGACACCCCACCTCTTGGTGGAGGAATGTCAGTCGCGTAAGATTGCATGTGGTCAGCGGATGCTGTGTCCATCAAATGTCCTCTCGGCGTTCATGTGTCTGCCCATAGCCTCCCTCTCACCTTTGGTAAGAAGAAAACAGCTCTTCTTTCTGGAGTTGGCAGCAATTACTAGAGAGACTTGTCCAAGTGCTGGGAACAAGAGACTGTTGAGTACAGCTCAGCGGCCAATGAGCCATCTGGACCCTGCTGTCATGGAGAAGGAGATGTGAGAAAGGATGTGAGAGCCAGGAGACAGGATGCGTCTGCAGAATGCTGTGTTGTGCACACACCATGGCCACTGCATTCCTGGGCTCACAGCAGCCATGGCTCCCTGCTCCGTGTTGGACCCACCGACATTCCATCCTGAGCCATGAAGGATGGCAAAAGGAAAAAATAAGGCTCCGAAGTCAAAGAGGGAATAGTTGGAAAGAAGGAATCACAGAAGAGAATTATGATCAAGATTCATTATTTACACGAATAGAAATTGTCAATGAAAAGTTAGTTTTCAAAGAGCCTGTGGGATTTAATAAATACATTAGGTGTGCCTATCGGTAGAAAAATGTGCTCTCTGCTCACAAGTTCATATTCCTCCCACACATGGAGAACACCCACGCCATCTCCCTGGACCTGTCAGCATCCTATTGTCACACAGGGTCAGGACTGAGGCCGCGACATAGGTTCTCACAACCAGTCTCCAGAAGTGCTTCCTGCATGAGCCTCAGTTTCCCCCCCCATTCATGCCTCGAGAACTTTCTCTCATTGGACGGGTACTACGGCAGCAGGATAGCCAGGGTGGGACCTCTAAGTGCACATCCTGAAAAGCACCACAGCCCTACTGCTCCCTCCCACGCCATGGGCTCCCTCAGAGCTCTGTGGGAGGGTCACTGCTAACTCACTAGCTTTGGGACCAGCCTTGCCTTCTTCCACTGACTGCAGCCCCCTGGATGCCAGGCTACAAGCCCTTGAGAGACCAGACTTTCCAGAGGCTTCTTTTTAGTTCTTGTCTTTTCAGAGCCACAAAAATTGGATGGTTGATTTTAGGGCATTTGATAATTAATAGAGATTTGTAGGTAAGTCTTATTTTCACTAAAATTTGAGATTGTTGGCTTAAGACATTACTTGGCCATGCAGCTAAAATTCCAAGTGGGGTTGTTATTAGCAAGCACCTTTCATTATTGTAGACAATGTTTTCAAAGTCAACTGTACCCACCTTGGAAGTCAGGGCTCTGTTTGCTGTTTTTTAAGACAGCATAGAACAAATTGAAGAAATAAGGAAGCCATAGCAAACGAGTGGGAAAACACGTCTGGACCTCTTTCTTGTCCTTTAGGAAGAAACTCCACAATGCCCGAGTTAGCCCTCAGATTCCAGTTGGAGTGACTGCCTCTCTGCCGCAGGACTCCAGCACCCCTTCAAGAACAGAACTACAGAACACCTTGTTCCCCGCTTCTCCTGAGATTAAGTCCCCTTGCAAACAACGGTTTCCTCCCTCGTTGTTTTTCCTGCAGCTGCTTGTCAGTTAGTAATTATTCTCCCAGGGAAAGGCTTCCAGGCTGATTCAGCTCCATAGATCTATGTGTAGCAAACAGCAGGACTGTCAGTGTGCTTCCAAAGGAGAAGAAGCAATGTTCTAGAGAGAGTTTATTGTGGTGTCAACTATGGAGAACATTGTGGATGTTGTAGGTTACCAAGACTTCAAAGACCAAGCGATTCTTTAATGGATTTGACCATCCGAAAGGGACAGTTAAAGTACTAAGCATGGCATTTATAGTGGTTAGCCACTGAGCCATCTCCCCAGTCTACTACTGCTTTTTATTTTCAGTTGCATACTTCCTTATTTATTTATCTTTATTATCCATAACTAGATACATTGTATGAGCAAATCTTATGCGGTAGCCCCATGACTCTCCTCCCTGTCCCCAACCCTCTGGGGACCCTCCTTATGGGAGTACTGGATCAGTCCATGGGGAAGGGGGTTATAAATAGCACAGGAGGTAGCCTGGGTCTTCCCCCCCCTTTGTGTGTTGTTGCTGAGGGGGGCGATGTCTCTGGATATTCTCCCCCACCATGGCTCTTACATTCTTTCTGACCCCTCTTCCACTCAGTTCCCTGAGTCATGGTGGATGAGTGTTAAGTCTGTTTCATTGTTGAGATCTTAAGTGTCTCTACTGCTGCTTTGGGTTGGGTTGGATATCGTTGGTGTCTGTCTCATTGACCTGTCCTGGGTTATCTGCCTTGCTGAGGTGATAGGTCTCTTGCTTATCTCTCCACTGTTTTCAAAGGTTTCATTTGGGGGCTACACTATAGGCCAGGGGTGGTTCATCTCTTGCGGGGATGTCAGCCATCTCCCTGTGGCTCATTGGTGGAGTTGGAATGACCAGAGCTCTCTCACTGCCTTCTGAAAAATACAGATGGAATCTCCATTGGAGAGTGAGATCAGTACAGGTTAAATGAGACACCCATTGCTAATTTGTCCAGATTCTATTGGGTGTAGTCTCTCTGTTCTCTGGTGGTGGGCATTTCCCCTTAGAGCTCAAGTTTTTAGTCTCCATAGGATTTTGCCCTGGATCCCAATTCCAGTTCAGGGTTCCTTGTCACTGAGTGGATCTCTTGGTCATTTTGAAAGCCATTGATTACCTCCCTAGGTTTTGGTGCTGCTATTGCACAAGCGATCACTTCTTGAATCATTGATCTCTCCCCTAAAGCAGTGTGTTCAGCATTCTCATGACAAAATTCTGGATTTTATATCAGTGCTCTCTGCTTTCTCCAAACACAATTGACCAGTTTCCCCTGGCAGCTCATGTAGCGCCTACCAGCACTACACATGCTAGTATCTGGGAGCTGGTTACCATTCTGGATCTCGTGGGGTCTCTCAGTGTTGTGAGATGATTTTCTGTGGTTTCTTCAGCAATAGGATCTTAATTTTGGCCTGGGGTGGGTATTCAAGAGCTTTGACAGAAGCCTGTCTTGTTTTGGGGCCCTCATGGGTCTCTTTGATCAACAGTTCAGTGTGGGAAGGAACCAATGAGTGGGACAGGGAGTTACAGGTCTGATCAGTTTTTCATGGGGTTAGGCTTCCTCCCATTCTATTCATGGCCCCTCTTACCAGGTGATGCCCACAGCTTCCCCAGGAGCTCACTGTGTGCAAGTAAAAATTTTATGGTTTCAATTCATTATTCGTTTAGCTTATTATATAAGTCCTCCCACCCTCCAGTTCCTCCCCCCATTCCTTCCACCCCCTTTAACTTCTTTATCGACAAGTTAGTTTCCAGCTGCACGAGATGCTGGAGGGCCCAAGGTCCTTTGAGACATGCTCGGCCACCAAATAGACTAGGGGTCGGCAGAAGCAATAAGCATGCCCACAGATAACTGAAGCGTCTAGAGTTTAAAGGCGTGCTTGTAGACCGAGTAAGGGGTTGCTTGAGAGTTGCTTTATACATGCAGCCATAACGATATTTCAGTCCACGATGGACCACATATATGCCCGTAGTTCAGAAGGACTATCATGAGCTGAAATTCTTTACAGTCATAGCATCACTCCTATATTACAGTCATAATGCATCACACATACATTGGGGTGACCCCAGTGTCAACCAAACTAGTTTACTGAAAATACAAAAATACTGACGTATGTATGATCTTTTGCACAGTACAATGATGACAGTAAATGGTCGGTGCTGGCTTGCTTTCTTAACAATAGAAGAATCATCCAGAATTTGACCATGCAGACGGAGCCATGTTGAAAGCTAGTGCATATTCTCTTCAGCTTGCTATCTACATGTTATCAATCTGTTCATTAGATTTTCTTCCAAATAAGATTGGGATTACATGATACATACACTATAGCCTTTTTCTTAACATGTAGAAAGCATATGGCTGACTCATCTTGTAGCCTGTGTTTTTTTATGGCAGAGCTAAGACCATTTATATTCAAAGTTATAACTGTGAGGCTTGATGCAATCCCTGCCATAGTGTAGGGTTTATGGAATTTGATGCCTCTCTTGTTATTTTGTCCCCTCTAGGCTTGATTATTGTGTCTAACTTCTGAATGGCTCTTGGGGTTGATTGCTTGGCTCCACTGTGTGGAATATTTCTTGGAGAATTCTCTATAGGTTTGGTTTAGTGTCCATATAATTGTAGAGCTGGCTTTTATCTTGAAATATTTCCCTTTCTCCATCTATTATAAGGGATACTTTCACAGGGTACAATAGTTTGGGTTGAAAGCCAAAGTGATTTAGGTTTTGAAGTACGATATTCCAAGCCCTTCTTGCTTTCATGGTTTCCATGGAGAAGTCTGGTGTAACTCTGATGGGTATGCCTATATATGTGATTTGTTGTTTGGCTCTTGCTGCTTTTAGAACCCTCTCCTTGCTTTCAACGTTTAGGGTTTTAACTACAATGCATTTTGGGGAGTTTCTTCTCTGATTCTGACTATTTGGTGTTCTGTGTGTTTCTTGTATCTGGATGGGATTCTCTTTTGCTAGATTGGGGAAATTTTCCTCAATAATTTTGTTGAATATGTTCTCTATGCCTTTGGCCTGGGTTTCATCCCCCTCTGGTATCCCCATGATCTGGAGGTTTGGTCATTTAAGGTTGTCCCATAGTTCCCTCATATTTTGTTCACATTCTTTTTTGAACTTACCCAAGTTTTTGTTATCCCAATAATCTGTGAATAGTGGTACTAAACCGAGGAGGGTAATCAATCAATGGCTTAATAATTGGCTAAGAGATCCACTTAGTGACAAGGAACCCTTAACTGGAACTGGGATCCATGACATAATCCTATGGGGACCAAGATCTTGGGCTCCTAGGGGAAATTCCCACTACCAGAGAGCTACAGAGAAGCTAAGCCCACTAGAAGCTAGCCAAAATAGCAATGCTGTCTCATTTAACCTATATTGACCTTACTCTCTGATGGAGATTCTGTTTGTATTTTTGAAAAGGCAGTGAGAGAGCTGAGGACAACTCAATTCCTCCAACAAGTCATTGGATGATCACTGACATCCTGGCAGGAGACAAACCACACCTAGCCTTCACACAAGACCCAAATGAAACATACGAGAAAGTGATGAGACAAACAGGAGACCAATCACCACAGCAAGTCTGATAACCCATGAAAGGTCAATGGAGACAGATACCAACGATACCTAACACAACCCAGGGCAAAGGTCCAGAGATCTCAACAACAAAGCAGACTCAAAATTCATCCACCATGATTCAGGGAACTGAGCAGAAGAGGGGGCAGAAAGATTGTACCAGCCATGGTGGGGGAGAATATCTAGAGACATTACCCCCCTCAGCAACAATACACAAAGGGGGAAGAAAAACTGGCTCCCTCTGGTGCAGTTCACAACCTCCTAACCTATGGACAGATCCAGTATGCACTGTGGGCAGGGGACAGAGAGGAGGGAAACAGAGACACATTCACAAGATTTGATCATACAATGTATATGCTTATTCATAATAAAGATATTTTTAAAAAAGATTATAAGAGCCAAAAGAAGGATAGGACTGCTACAATGCAAACCTCCAGACACAAATTGGCCTTGATATTCATGATTTCAAATGCCTGATAATACTTACATATAATGGGAGGAAAAGATGATGAAACTGAAACAAATCAGAGACTAAATGAGAAGGAATCATGATGGTATATGGTCAATAATTATGGAAACTATCAATAAAAAGTTTTTAAAAACTTAAAAAAAAAAAGGATAGGCCCCTTGGGGGTTAGGCTGGATCATAGATTCTGTGACACCTAGTGGCCAGAGCATTATGGGAAGTTTTCTTAAGACTAAATTATTGGGGCCTTAAGATCCAAGTTGTGGCTTTAAAACCCTTTCCCTATTGTTTCTCAGACTTTTGTCTACCATGAAGAGTAATAACTATTTTTTTTTCAAGAGGGCCATTGAGCATCACTGAGGTTCTAGAAGAGAATAAGGACAACTTTAAAATCAAAGCTTCCCACACTGTTCTCTGAGTGTTTACCAACTGGCAGAGCCATCCAACCACTAGGAGGTGAGGTGTGGTCCCTCTTAGTGAGTGAACGGTCAAGCTTTAGTAGCTTAAGGCTCAGGGAATTGTTTTCACCAGTTCTCATCTCTGTTCCTGAGCTGAGGTGGGTTCTCTTGCATCGTTCTTGCATTATAAAAAGCTCAAGAGAAGCCAGATGAGGGAGAGAGATCATGGAACCAAAAAGGACATCCTGCTTCCCAGGATGCCCACCTCAGCTCCCTTACATCAAAGCTACCTGGAGGCAGCAGCGACGCAAATAATAAATCGGAAGGAGAAGGTCATACAGAGCACCAAATGGCTCAGAGGCTGAAATGCAATCCTGTGAGGAAAAAGAAAGGGAGGCCCATTTTTGTAAACCTAGAGTTATATATTTTCTTTCCTCAGTTAGTGAACACAGGCCTGTGATTTCTGCAAATGCATTCTTTTTGGACTGCATGTTCGCATGCTGTGAAAATATGTGGGTGCACCTTCTAGGGTGATTCACGTCCCCAAAGCATCCAGCAATTGAAGGAGTCAAGACTCCACAGCTAATTGCAGGTTTGGGTCACCCCTTCACGCAGGGAGGCAGAAGATTCCAAAAATCCCGAGGCAGAAGGGCACCTTTCTCGAGAAGTGAGAAACCAGCTTTTCAATGATCTTATTCCTAGAGTGAGCTCTAGGGCAGGAGACCCCAGGGTCACTTGTAAAAAGAGTTGTTGAAGTAAGGATACTCAGGGGGTCACCTTTAGTTTTAACAGAAATGGAGAGAGAAAACTTTCAAATACCCTAAATATGCTCAGTCTAGGTCCAACCTCCTTCATACTTAATACAGATATTTGTAGTAAGATATTAGAAACGGGGAACACTGTGACCTCTGGGTTTAGGCCATCTGGGCGCAAATCTGGGTTCTCTCACTGACTAGCTGTATGATCTTGGTTAAGTAAATTCTCCAAGCCGCTGTTTATCTCTAAGATGGGTGGAGAGGAGAATAACCCCAACCTCATGGGGTTCTTAGGATTAGAAGATATTGTCTGTGTGAAGTGCTGAACAGTGACATCTTTGCAAAAGGAGGCAAGTGACAAAAATGCTGGAGAATAGGAATGGGGCTCTGACACTGAGTATTCTTCTAATCCCCCCCCAAGTATTCTAATCCTTTGTGCTCTTACAGGGAACTTGGAATTCTCTATACAAAGCAAAACAGAAGAGCATTTCCTGGGTGCCTGTTTAGGGATTAAAGACATGAGCAAGATGGCCTCACCCACTAGGTGCAGGACCAGGATTCTAGGAGAGGCTGTGGGGCCTCCCTCTGTGACCCTCAT
>PVHP010008704.1:0-52343 GCA_004024765.1 Zapus hudsonius | reverse complement strand
CTGGCAGGGAAAACGATGGCATGAGCAGAGGGCTGGACATCACCTCTGCCACAGCACTGCAAACAGCGGCAGGAAGGTGTGCCAAACACTGGCAAGGGGAAGCTGGCTTATAACCCCATAAGCTCGCCCCCAACAACACAGCTTCATCAAGGTTGTAAAACCCAAACTGCCATCAGCTGAGGATCTATCTATCAGAACATTCAATTGTTTGTGGGGGACACCTGGATCAAACCATGACACTACACATCTTAAGATGTTTAGTATTTAAGTTATCCTAACTGGCACAGAAATTAATATCTTGAAGTGGAGATCTGCAGTTTGAAAACGTGTATATTTAAGAATATGAAGTCTAGAGAAATGGTTCAGCAGGTTAAGGCACTTGCCTATAAAGCCTAACAACCAGAGTTCAATTCCCCAGTACCCATGTAAAGCCAGATGCACAAAGTGGTACAGACATCTGGAGTTCGTATGCAGCGGCTGGAGGCCCTGGTTTGCCCATTCTGCCTCTCTTCTCTCTCTACCTCCTGCTTGCAAATAAATAAAGAAATATTTTAAAAATAATATTAGAATTGACTTAGTAGTTTGGCACTAAGTAATGAAAAGAAAAACCAGATAAGGCAAGCTGAAAAGCTGGAAATTTCTTTTATCCCCTAGGCAAAGTACCAGATGAAACTTTCCACTCTATTTATATTCAAGGCTAGTTCAATATCTGTGAGGCCTGGAACTCTGAACAAGGATCAGAAAATGATGACTCATGGGTCAAGTTCAACCTGTTGTTTTATAGGTTCACCACCATACTACCTTACATGCACATGTGTATACAAAATACTTCATCATGTCAACTTTTTTGTTTGTTTGTTTTTGAGGCAAGGTGTTACCCTAGCCCGGGCTGACCTGGAATTCACTCTGTAGCCCAGGCTGGCCTCAACTCACTGTTCTTCCTACCTTAGCCGCCCAAGTGCTGGTATTAAAGGCATGAGTTACCACGGTGTGCTTAAAATAGATATATTATTATTAACACCTGTAGAGATGTAGCAAATGAGGCTCAGAAAAAGTTAACCATTCACCCAAGTTCCTATACCTAACTAACTTCATATAACTAACTAAAAAATGTCAAGACCAGCGTCTACAAGCATTCAGGTTTTTGTACTATTTTACTTCTTTTTCACGTGATGGCTAAACTTTCCCCCTATCCGAGGCAACCATAGGAAGGGGCAGGGAGAGAAGGTGTTATATTTCTGGAAGCAACAGTCTAGTTGCCAAAGCTCTGTGCTTTATGCAGATCTTTGTTTAAATTAGGGAACCGATTATAGTCATTCCCAAAACAGTTTACTTGCTCTCATTATTTTCTTTTTCTCTGTAAGTGAACCATATCTACTTACTTAATTTATAAAAGTCTGACTGCCTATCAAATAGCCTTGGGCTAGCAACACAGAGAAAAAAAAATCACAATTAAAGTATTAATAGAGTTTTAAAAGCTAGCAGAAATAATGATAAAAACATAGGCATAGATCGATAAATTAAGCATAAAATTACATTAAGAAATAATTTCCTGCTGGTATCCAATCAGAGTGGCTCAGTAGACTGCAAAGACAATATCATATGCAGCAGACCATCTAATAAATAACTGGCTCTCATCAACACGAGCACAGGAAGCAGGACTGCTTTCACTTACTCTTTAACCGTTTTAGTAGATTTATAACTGAATGGACAGAAGGGGTAGAGAAATGAGTAGAAGTCCTTGCACCATCCTCAGCTGGCCCAGAGTGGCCACAAAAGCTCCCACAGGTCAGCGGCTTCTGCAGTTACCTACCTCTGTTTTGAGGACTCTCATGTAAAGGACACCTTAGGCACACAGGGAGGGTCGTGGGGACACAGAAGGTCACCACCTATCAGTACCAGGCAGGTATCCTTCTCCGAGGAGAATGGCCATTCACAAACAGCGCCGTCTCCATGATGGCCATGAGATCTTAGAGCAGTTTGTAAAGAAGAAGCCCTCAGATGGCGCACATACAAGGAAATATTTCAGCTATGTGCTTGAGACATCCCCTCGCTGAACTTCATGCTTTTGAAATGTTATTTTGTCATTTAAAAAAAAATCTAGCCAGGTGTGGTGATGCACGACTTTAATCCCAGCACTCACGAGGCAGAGGTAGGAGGATCACCATGAGCACGAGGCCATCCTGGGACTACAGAATGAGTGTCAGATCAGCCTGGGCTAGAGTGAGACCCCACTTTGTAAAAAAGAAAAAGATAAAAAAATCTAGTTTAAGGGCCTCTCAAAAACAAAAACAAAATCCAAGATCTTTATAGGGCCCAAATAAGTAAATGTTATTCCCTCGCAAGGTTGTTTTCATCTGGTCTAGTAAGTAAAGTAACTATTCAATACACAGAAGTTATATCTCAGCCCTTAAATCATTCCGATGCGAACTCTGAGCTATTACTTATTGCTTCTCCATTGTTAAAAAGAAATTTACTCAACAGAAACTATTCTCCAACCATCCACATGATGCCGTAGAGTCCTGCTATGACCATGACAGCTGGACCAGAGATATGAGGGAAGAATATGTATGTGGATTCTCCACCATGTGAGTTAATTCCAGAGGGCTCAGCTTTTGACACAAAATTTCTAGAAAAACTCCTTCAGCAGAACATTAAATTTACCCACCAGAATAAGAGCTGAGACGAGGCTTCCGGTGTGAGGCAGCTTACCTGACTAACTGACTAAACTGCGTCATCTTCAGACCTGATGCTTGTAGGTGACTCCTTCAGGGAGCTTGCAAGCCACTTGCTGGGCCCCCAGCCCTTCTGCTCCAGATGGCTGAACACCCAGATTATGTGAAATGGGGAGCCCGTAAGGTTAGGCTCCTCCCTCCACAAGCAGCCACCGGCACCAGAAAAATCCATTTATGATTCTCTTCGAAAGCAACAGGTTTGTCAGACACTGAGAGAATGGTGCTCTCCCTCATTCCATGCTGGCTCTTGCAGATTTTTTTTTTTTTTTTTGGTTTTTCAAGGTAGGGTCTTGCTCTAGTCCAGGCTGACCTGGAATTCACTCAATAGTCTCAGGGTGGCCTTGAATTCATGGCTATAAAGAAGTGTGCCACCACACCCGGCCTTCTTGCAGATATTTTTAGCAAGTGACCTATATATATGCTGTACTCTTCCTTAGAGATAACCACTTCTGAACCCTTTTTATACTTATATCTCTAATAAAAGACTATTGGAAGTTAAAATAATAGCTATATTAGGTCCTGCCTAAATTCTATTCTTTTAGTTCTACTATCCTCACTTAAATAAATTTTGATAGCAATCATCTGAAAAGCCAAATATCTGTCTCCTCCAGAATCACCTTTCTTTCACCTCAGAACACTGTTGAATTATTCCTCTAGAAATCCACAGTAAAGCTCACTGTGTGAGCCAATCCCTCGGCCTGGGAGACCACAGGGAACAAGTTCACCCCAAGGATATGCTGGTCCACAGGGCACTCGCTTGTGCAAACTACTTAACTACTTTTTCCCATTCTGCTTCTACTTTCATCTCGTGTGAGCCAACTATTCAGTATTCACCTTGTTTGCACTTATAATTTCAAAGTATTTTATGTACATGCACGGAAAAAAATAAAAAAATATTGACATCAGTAAAGGAGAAAAGCAAAGCCATGCATGATTCCCTCACCCAAAGATAACTGTAGGGAAGCCATCTTTCCAGAACTTTCTAAATGTATATATACATACATACATATATATATATATATATATATATATATACACACACACACTTCACATTGTATTCTGTAAAGGTCATTGATGGAGAACACGTATAAGAGAGAACAAAGAAGAGAGGGAGAGAAACAAGGAAAAGAACACGGAAGAAAATAGGCAGAGGGGAGAGGAAGACAGTAGGGGAGATGGCAAGCCGGCAACATGTCCTTGAATCAACTTAGGGTTCCTTCCTGGCTAAAAGATCATTCATTCTCGGGGTCCTAGATGGCCAGCTAACGAGCCCTCAGCCTATGGCTCTTCCTAAGCACACTGTCTATAAATGCATCCAATCCTGCAGTAACTTCTGACCACAAGCACAAGCCCACTGAAAATTACATATATAATATATGTGTATGTGTTAGAATATAAAAACATATTCTAATATTTATTTATTTGGGGAGAGAGAGAATGGGCACATCAGGACTTCCTGTCACTGCAAATGAACCACTTTGTGCATTTGGCTTCCCATGTGCCCTGAAGAGCTGGACCCAGGCCGCCAGGCTTTGTAAGCAAACATCTTTACCTGTGAGACATTTCTCCAGCCATCAGTGTATATGTTTTTAAAAAGCACTGCTATTGTTTCCTGACCATCACTTTAAAAATATTCTTTGAAAAAATTTACAAGGGAGGGGAACAGAAGAGAGGAGGGTTGAGAGGTGGCCTTTCCAAAACTAGATGCTATGAAAAATCCATAAGGAAGCCCACATTTTTGTTAAGTAATTACAAATATAATTAATAACAGCGACCAAAAAGAGAGCTCTAGTTTAGGCAGAAACTTCCTACGGAGTAGATAATGGTGTTAGCAGAAGCCATACATTGTTGTAGGAAAATCCCAGTGCCAGAAATAGGATACTTCCCAGTGAGTTGTTGGTCATTGAGGTCCCGGAGACCCCCAAAACAATATAGGCTATTAGCTAGATTCTTGATTTCCACCAAATTTGATGGTAAGACCCTATTGTTGAAGACAGGACACTGAATAATGAAGTTGGATCAGAGCTGGAAGCTTCCTTCCTGCTGGCCAGCTGTCATAGTACCGGAAGTGCTGTCATCAATAGGCTTGCCCAACTGTGGACGCACCCTGAGTCAGGCAAGAGGGACCCACCAATGCCAGAAGCGGTCTGACTGTTGTGGGTAACCGACCACTCTGAATCTGAGACCCAGTTCAGGGGGAGGGAATTCATCCCACTGCTGAAAATCTAGTCCAGAACCAATACTGGGAAGGTCATGAACCCTAGTGGGAAAGCCACTGCTACTGTTTGATTAAAATGATATGTAAAATGATGGCTTCAAAAGCCATCAAATTGCCCCTGATAGTTATTTTATATTTCTGTGCATACCTTTGGTCAGAGAAGCTTCTTTTCGCAGATGGTGGTGACTACTGAGAAGACTCACCATTCATAAAGTGCTGAGAATGAGTGACAGTTCAGTGCTCAGTGTGAAATGAGACATCACATCCTCCGGCACGAGGCAGGTTGCAGAAGAGGGGTTGGAAAGAATGTTCGAGCCAGAGGATGGGGAGGAATGCGCTGGGTCTCTCTTCCAGCTTCCTGTCTGCTATTGCATGACATCCCAGCAGCTATCAGTACTTCCACAGACTGCCACACCTTGAGCTCATCACCGTTTCAGCATGGATGATGAAGGCAGGCAAAAGAGGGGGGAAAAAGGACATCAAAATAGAGGAGAGGCCGGTGTGGTGGCACACACCTTTAATCCCAACACTCAGGAGGATCGCCATGAGTTCAAGGCCACCCTGAGACTACATAGTGAATTCCAGGTCAGCCTGGACTAGAATGAGACCCTACCTTGAAAAAACAAAAGAGAGAGAAAGAGAGAGCGGCTGGAAAGAAGCGCTTCAGTTGGAAGGGAGGAGGGGGAGAAGAATAAAAAGTATTGGGAGGGGACTTGATTATTAAATTACATGATGTTCAAGTATGAAAACTGCCAATTAAGAAAAAAAAGATTAGAAAAAAATTAATATGGGTTTCATAGCATATAGTTGATTGGGAAAAGAAGAATAGCTTCCACTCTAAAATTTGGAGCCTCATTTCATTTATGTATTGCTTTTCTTTATGCATCAATTTCAATAGCTAATGAACTTCTTACATTACCTGTCTTTTTGAAATAAAAGGAATTTATTTGGCAAAAAGGCAAGAAGACACTTATTTATGACCTGGCAAAAGATTCTGGCTGAGCCCAAGATCAGAGCTGTGGAAAAGCAGACAGAGGGCGAGTGAGTGGTTTGGGTTTTTGCATTGCCTGGAATATGCAAGTTCAACCAAATTCAACCAAGTCGTATGTCAGTGATGCCTACAGATGCGGACTTGTCCCCACAAAATCTCAAGGTGTGGGGGAGTGTCAAGAGGCCAGTAAGTATGTCTTCATCTTGGTTAAAAAAGGAGAGCATAGTCTTGGGTGCTACTCAGCAAGAGGTCCTCGACCTGCATGGACACCCTGAAGACACTATGATTCCAGCCCAGCCCTTACTCCCAAAGACAGCAGCGACCGCCACCAGCAGCCAGCCAATCCCTCCTACCCGGGAGTGTGAGGACCTAGAACAGCACGTGCTTCGTTCCTCTGCCCACAGGGAGCACGTGCTCAGGAACAGTCGTCCTGCACACAAAGCCCACCTCAGCCTCCTCTTGCCTTGTCCTGAGGAAGGGAGGCTTCTCACTTAGCATTACCAAAGGTCCTGATCCCTTCACAATCACAACACTGGGACTGGAAAGACGGCTCAGTGGTTAAAGACAATTGCTTGCAAAGCCTGCCAACCAAGATTCCATCCCCCAGCACCCATGTAAAGCCAGATGCACAAGGTGGCACATGCATCTGGAGTTTGTTTGCAGAGGAGGAGACTGATGCGTCCATACTCCATACTCTCCCTCTCTCTTCTCTCCTCTCTCCTCTTCTCTCTCTTACACACACACACACACACACACACACACACACACACACACACACACACGGCCAACAAATTCTATCTTATGAACCTAGTCAGATGACACAAATAGAATGCTTACTTCTCACAGAGTTGTACTAAAATCCACAACTATTTCTCTATTTTCTTGTACAAGAACACATTAAACAAAAGCAAGAATAAAGGACAGACAGTGACTTAAATCATATTTGAAGTCAAATTTACTGAACCCTCACTGATACTAACTTTGCTCCACAGCTGACATTCTCATAATCCCAGGCTAGCAGGTGCGGCTGTATTCTTTCTTGAAAGGAAAGTTCTTCAGGATGAAGCACAGGATAGAAAGAGTAGCCCACCCTCTGCAGGCCAGGCCAGCCGCAGCCTGGTTTTCCCGGACAGACAGAGATGGCTTCAGGAATTCTTTCTTACCCGGTTTTGTTTCCTCCTAAGCAATAGCTGCTCACCTCCGACAGGACTACAAAGAACAAGTGGAAAAGCCGAATGGTGATGGTCACCTGACACCTGAGGACCTCAGCAGGTGCCAGCCTGCTGGGGCTCCCTGGGACACTCACTCAGAGGAAGGCCCTTACCTGCCATTGTTCAAGCTGCCCAAAGATGAGACTAAACCTGGAGAGGCCCTGCTCCCTAGAAAAGGAATGAGAAGAGATGAATAATGAAGAAGGCGCTGGAACTTGAAGCAGCCAGGAAGTAGGAGGACTGAGTGAACACAGGAACGACGTGCTAAATGGAAAAGGCCATGATTTATGCCTGGGAAGTTCAGACAGAGGAGGCCACGCTCCTGTGCTGAGAGCTGAGGCTTTCGATGGAGAAAAGCAGGTGTCGGGAACTAAAACATGTCAGGAGTCAGTTACCAGGGAAGACCCCCTCTGGCGACGGGACACAGTCCCGAAGTCCTGGGACATCATCCTCATCCTTCCCTCCCTGTCCTATTGGTTCTATTCCAATGAAAGTTTATTCTCAAAACAGTTTTACTGTGGCTAGCACAACTTCTCAACTAACATCGTTCATTGAGGTTTTTTATTCACGTATTGCCTCCCCTCAACTATCTGTAAAGCCCCCTCTTTGCTGCCCCCAGGACTATAAAGAAAAGAAGGCCCAGAATGTCTACAGTGAGAGCTGATGTGCAAAGCACCCGTGCTGCCTTGGGCTTATAGAAGTAGGTCAGATAAGCCTGCGATGTCCAGAGAGGAAAGACTGGAAAGCCACTCACTCACAGGCCAGCCTATGTGGGGAGCAGAGCATGTGAACATGTGTCCTGTGAGCCCTGGAGAAGATCTTCTGTGTGGGCGTGTCACCGTTGCTCGGGGACCCAGTACCACGGTGGCCCTATGCCAGGGGCCAGGTTTCTCCCCCGAGCTCAGACTCACCCCAACAACCTCCCTTCGTCTCCCTCGCGTATTGCAGGATGTCCGTATGCACCTAAGTGCAGCAAGTCCAAGACCAGATTCCAAGCCCAGTCTTCCCAGGGTCTCTATCAAAACTCCATGTTTCCTGTGTCTCAGATCTTGAAATCATGCTTTCTGTGTTAGAGCCTGGAAACAGAATTAACAAAGAGAGCTTTATATTAATTACTTACCAAATATTCGAAATCTGAAACAATCAGAGACACCCACTGCAGAAAACAGCCTTTGCCCAGGGCTGGGGAACAAATGCTGAGCCTTGCTCCCTAGGTTTGGCTTTGAGTGGGGTCACTACCCATGAGGCCACCTCGGTCCCTGCACTCTCCAAGCAGGGCTTCTTCCTCTGCCTCTTCTCCTTCCAGCCTCAAATTTCTCTCTGCCAGGAGAAACTCCCCTGCCCAAACTTTCAGTACCACCTTGGGGAGCAATTTCAATGGGTGAGTGAGATTCCAAGCATCTAATTCCTTAAACAGCAGAAATATCAACTGTTCCCAGGAGTCTGGGCATTGGCTCAGAAAGAGCCCTGCTGCTTCCAGACCTCACACAGCCCCTGGCATAGGACTACCGGGGTACTGGGTCCCCCAGCAGCAGGGACACGTCCACACAGAAGATCTTCTCCAGGGCTGAACAGACATATGTTCACATGCTCTGCTCTCCAGACAGGCTGGCCTGTGAGTGAGTGGCTTTCCAGTCTTTCCTCTCTGGACATCGCAGGCTTATCTGACCTACTTCTATAAGCCCAAGGCAGAGGGCAGAAGGAAATGTCAATCACTGTAGAGTCTTTTTAACAAAGTTCAGTTAAGAAGGTCAATGTTGGTGGGACCATTTAGCAACTCTTCATGGCACAGTTCTCTGATCAATCTGAATGAATGGTCAGTTTACATTGGGTTTTCTTTGCCTAGAATAAAAATAAAGCAGCTTCTTTCCCCCAGTAAATCTAGATTGCATATTTCTTTTGCATGTGCATATGTGTATACATAAATGCACACATGTGTGTCCACAAGTATGAATGAATGTGTAGGGTGCATGGGGTGCATCAGTATATGGAGGACAGAGGTCAATGTCAGACGTCTTCTGCAATCACTCTTTGGCTTATTTTGTGAGAAGGATCTCTCACAGATCCTGGAGCTCAGATATTTGTCTAGACTAGCTAGCCCACAACCACAGGGATTCCTCTGTCTCCACCTGCCCAGTACTGCAATGACAGGCACATACCACCATACCTGGCTTTTTCACATGGGTGCTGGGGATCCAAAGTCATGCTGTGAGACAAGCACTTTACTGACTGAGCCATCTACTCAACCACTGGCTTCTGTTTTTATAAATAGGATTAGGAGCTATACATTTTCTTTTAAAAAGTATTTTTATTTGAGAGAGACAGAAAGAGAAAGAGGGAGAGGGAGAGAGAGAGAGAGAGAGAGAGAGAGAGAGAGAGAGAGAGAGAGAGAGAGAGAGAGAGAGAATATCGGTACACCAGGGCCTCCTGTCACTACAAACGAACTCCAGACACATGTGCCACTTTGTGCCCTCAGGCTTTGCAAGTAAGACCCTTTAACCACTGAGCCATCTCTCCAGCCCAGAAGCTATACATTTTCTTAATGAGAGGAAAGAGGATTTTCCCTATTCACCCTGTCAAGACAGAACTATTCTCTCTTCCATTTGAGGAGAGTTCCTTCTCTCTCTCTTTCTCTTTCTCTCTCTCTCTCGTTCAAGTAGAGGGTCTATTGGCACATAGCCACTGCTCAAGAAGTAGTCATGGGAACAGGGAACTGAGTGGAAGAGGGTTCAGAAAGACTGTAAGAGCCATGGTGGGGGAGAACCTCCAGAGACATTGCCCCCCTCAGCAACAACATACAAAGGGGGGTGGAACTGGGTTGAGGGAAGAGGGAAATTAGGGAAATGGAGATATCAACTCATTATTTGCTCATTCAGTGTATCTAATTATGGATAATGAAGAAAAAAAAGAAGTTGAAGAAGTCATGGGGAGGCTAGGGAGGGCTCAGCAGCGCAGCCTGGCGCTGAGGAGTGGATTTCAGCCGGCATGAGCTGCACCGTCTGGCCTTGCAGGCAGGCTGTCTGGAAAGCAGATGCTCCTGTCTGCCTCCAGAGTGCCAGGATTAAAGCCATGGCTTTGCAGATGAATCTTAAGGCAAATGTAGACACTTCAGTGGAAGAGGAAGCTTTGGTCCACAACCTACCTATTGCATGATTGGAGAAGGCAGTGAGAGAGCCGGGGACAACCCAATGCCACCAACAAGTCATTGAATGATGGCTGACATCCTGGCAGGAGACAAACCACACCTAGCCTTCTCACAGGGCCCAAATAAAACCTACGAAAAAGTGACGTGACAAACAGGGGACCAATCACCACAGCAAGTCAGATGACCCATGAAAAGTCAATGGAGACAGACACCAACGATACTCATCACAACCCAGGGCAAAGGTCCAGAGATACCTAAGAACTCAACAATAAAGCAGACTTAAAACTCACCCACCATGCCTCAAGGAACTGAGAAGAAGAGGGGGCAGAAAGAATGTAAGAACCATGATGGGGGAGAATATCCAGAGACATTGCCCCCCTCAGCAACAATGCACAAGGGGGAAGGAAAAAAAAAGAAGGAAAGAAAAACTGTCTACCTCTGGTGCAGTTCATAACCCCCTAATCTATGGACAGATCCAGTATGTGCACCGAGGAAGGACCCCCAGTGGGTAGGGGACAGAGAGGAGGGAAACGGGGACACCACAAGATTTGCTCATACAATGTGCATACTTACTCATAATATATTTTTTAATGAAATACAATAGCCATGGATGGGAGTTAGCAGAAATTTAACACTCTAGGTTCCTTTGCATCCTGGTTCCCAATCTTTGGTCAATTTTTGTCTTAGGGAAGGATTCTGGACAAAAAAGTAACTTTTACATAGGCTAACCCTTCATAAATGGATGGCTTGTTGGACGTGAGAAGCGAACAAGAAAACATTCACATTTTAATAACCCTGAATTAAAAGAGCTGTTGAAATTTCTGAATGTACTGGGAAGTTCTACTCTTAGAAAACATTTTAGATATAAAATCATGCATAATACTATTTCTTTGTTTCCACTGCTGTATTTTGCTTACCAACTAAAATGATGACATCATGAGGAATAGTTGCTAAAATAGAAAAATTACATCTACAAAGCAGGTGACTTCAGTTGAGACAAAGAGCCTCAAAATTTTTGTTTTTAATTGTATGATTATTTGGGATTAGACCAGGTGCTAATTTTTAAACTCAATTAACAGCAAGATCATGAAAATTTACTCTGGAAATAGTTTTGGATAACTGTTTTGTTAATATTCCACCTTTGACCTAACTTCAAATGTGAGGACTTTTAACCTCTCATATCTTCATTATACATGTATAGAAAAATAACAATGTATACTCTCTGCTTAGTCGTTTTTGTACTTAGAATTGAAATAAGAATGAACTTATCATATAGAAAAAAGCAGTCCTGGGGGCTGCAGAGGTGGAGCAGTGGTCCGAGGAGTTGCCCCAGGAGCATGAGGACCTGGAAAGATGGGAGGTGGAGACAGGAAAGTCCTCAGGGGTCAGCTAGCCTGGGATCTGCAGTGGCAAATGATGAAGGGACCCTATCTCAAACAAGGCAGGAGGAAAGGACCAACACTATCTGACTGACGGACACACACATGTGTGCATGCCCCCCCCATGGGTGGGAGAGTAGCCATTGGCTGAATGAGTAGAAAGGAGGGTGGGCAGATGGGTGGGTGGATGGATTGAAGAACAAATCTCCGAGTTCTAACAGGGCATCTTCTCAACACAGCACAGCATCCTCCTGGTGCTTTGTGGCATTTCTTTCGGGACCTGCCAATCAAAGGGCTTCTCTTGACCCATCTAGGGTCATACAACAGAACTGATGAATGACTCTTGATCTTGGTTCGATGATTTGCCTCCAGCACAGCTAAATTCAGGCTTATTGGCTTCTACTTGGTTCTAGAACAACTGTATATTTGGGGTCTGTACCGGAGTTAAAATGCCTCCCTCCTTGGTGTTCAAAAGCAATTAAAGTTGGGGCTTATTCTTAATCATGAGGTTGTGGGTTTTGGTGATATTTTCAAAAGCCTTGGTAGCTGCCAACCGAGCTATCAGACTGTCTTTCCAGAGAAAAGACAGAGAAGGCCCAGGCTGCCCAGCCCTCAGAGTGCTTCCCTGGCCTTGAAAGCCAACCTTCCCAGGCCTCGTCTCCTGGCAGCCCTCACCCTTGTCTTTCTCTCCCTCTTCTGGAGATCTTCTGGAGCAGACATCTCCAGTCTCCATGGCACCCTGACACGCCCTCTCTTCCTCTGTTGGACTTATTAGTCCCTCAGACCTGCACCTGCTCCTGGCACAGTGCCCTTGAGAGGGCTTTCCATCAAAAAAGACAGACATGGTCATGAGAAACTGAAGGAGACTCCCTAGCAGGAGATGAGGCCATGCCAGCAACCCACAGTACCTGGCCCAGGAAGGGTGCTCTTCCGGTAGCTCTTAGAGTATCTGCATAAGGTGACTCCCCACATATTGTTACTTGCTTATTAGTTACAAGGAAGAACAGATCATCACACAAGGGAATTTGTAGGGCTTGCCGTTCAGGTCTCTGGTCGCCCAGCTCCCATGCTGCTGCAGGCTTCCTGCACATGGCATCCAATGGAGCCTCATCCCCTGAGGGCTCCAAGGACAGCTGACCCTCTGGTCCTCAGACATAGTGAGACAAATCCAAATGCTCAGGTCTGAGCCAGGGCTGCTATCCTGGTCCTCAGCACTGATCACACCCTTGTGTACTTTGTTAATGAATTCTCAAGATCTCTATTTCCTTCAACTCACTGAGTTCAAGCCTTGCCACTCTGTGACTTTGGGAAAGTTATTTACCTTCTTAGAACCTCTGTGGCCTTATCTATTAAACTGGAATCATAATTTACACCTTACAGTGTTAATATCAGCCCCTTTCCATGATCATTCAGGGTCATTGCCATTTGAAATAAAACACATTTATAACCAGTCATTATGTGCATACGTTTATATATTGGTCTGAGTTTGAACATTTAGTTAATAGAAAAGACTTAAAACACAGCAGGGATTCTCCACAGACATTTTTCACGGGGTGGTCGCTTTTAAAGGGTCTCTGGGCATTTTGCAATGGATGACAGATAATTATCCTCCCCTTTGCCTGAGAAATCAGACTAATTACCGGCAAGGCTTGGCTAATGGTGTCTTTTGTGAACTCCCTCCCTAAGTGGGAAATCTCTAACTTTCCACACAAAAAACTCAATCTCATTTTGCTGCTGACTCCTAATATTTTGAAATAACTGTTGGCCTCTGGGCTGTTGTAGCCAAATAACCCAAATCAAACCAAGCTGCTCTGCTAAGGAAATATTACTTTATGTGGATCTATGAGAAGAAACTTTCAGAATTAGCTTGGGGTCTCCAGAAACTATGAGAGGCCTAACTTGGAGGGTGGAGCTCTACTCCATCCAGCTGGCTTGCCTAGATGTCCAGACAACAAATGCTTCAGAGCTCACTCTCAGTAAGAAAAATAGTACTTTCTGCCCCAAGTTGAATGCCTCACATAGAGACAGGGCTTGGCTCTACACCTCAGGCAGGAGAGCAGGGGGAGGAGGCCAGTTTCCTGAAGGTATTTGTTATCTGACAGGGGGCAAGAGCTGAAGAGGCCAGAGTCCTTTGAGGCATGAAGCACCCCAGGAATCAGAGCCACCCATCAGCAGGAGGTCATTTGAGAAGAGATGCATTTATATCCTGAAAGAAGGGGAGAAGCTTGGCAGAAGTCCAGAGGAATCCAAAAGTGGTCCGAAGCTGAGATATAACCCAGTCTGTGCGAAGAACCTCCCAAAAGATTAGACTTCCTTCATGAACAGCTCTTCCTTATCAAGTACTTTGACCACTCTTGAAATGTGGGATCAGTTGAACTTGGGAATGAATGACAGAACTTTGGCTAGCTTTTGTAGTGATGCTGAATTGCTCCCTAGCTGACCCTGTGCTTCTGTCTGTTCTTTCAGCAGCTCCATTGGCTCTTTCAATAAATCTTAAAAACAGATGGTTGCCCACCTATTGTAGCTTAGGATATTCTGAGTCTTCACTCTGTTCTGGTTGTGAAATTTTAAAAAAGATTTTTTTTAAAGATACCAATTTTTTTGTTTAAAAATATTTGGCAGAAAACTATAGCCTACCGAAACTGAAAGACAAGACCCTATTGCTGAAGACAGCACCCCCACTAGCTGAGGACACTTAGAAACCACACTGGAGCTGAGGTATAAGTTTTCTTCCTGCTGGCTGGTTTTCATAGTGTCAGACCATGCTATGTGGAGTGATGACAGAGAAAGATACCAAAAGTATCACCTAGTAGCAAATCCTTCATTCTGAAATACTGATCTACCCAGCAAGACATGCCCTCTGGTACAATAGTGGCATAACTGTTATGGTGGTAACCAACCATTCTCTGATTAGATTCAAAGCCCATTCTACAGGAGGGAACTCACGCCTGGCACTGAAAGCCATGCCAAAAGCTCATGGATAGGAAAACTATAAGCCTAAAAAAGAATCTTTTGTCAAACTGCCTCCTAAATATTATCATTATATCCACAGATCAGCTCTGCTCTCAGCCCAGTTAGGAAGGCTTTTTTTTTAAAGCAGTGAGAGATATTAAGGTAGTGAATCATAATTGTTCAAGTGATGAAAATAAGTGCTTGGCCCCACATAGAACATACACATCACCCCCTCTAGGGCTCAGGGAACATCATGCATGATGGGACAGAAAGAATGTAAAAGCTGGAGAATGGGGAAGAGCACTGTGGATCCAGCTCTGTCACCCAGACACAGTGAGGCCATTGCACTCATGAACTCAGCTATCAATCACCTGCACAAGACCTTCTGCTATGGATGGGGATGGTGCTTGAGCTAAGGACAGTTAATGGGTCCCTGGAGAAGAATCACTGTCTTCCATGGCATAGCTGAGGGGATAAAGGAGGACAATGTGAGGTACACGTGATCAAAATGCAATATGATGCATGCATGAAAACTCAAGTTAAAGCTTAATATGTATGGCAGAGAACTTGCAGAGATAAAAGAACACAAACGTTTCCAGGACACAAGGACAGTAAGTGTATAGTGGGGATGTTTGACAAAAGATGCGACTCAGTAAACATGTTTAATCTTTTCAGCTGACCTACATCCTGACTCAAAACCTCTTTGTCAACTTTCTGTGCCTTGACTCTCCTGCCTAACCTCCTGTAGGAAGTGAGCTTGGGCATATTCGCTCCTGGCCTCTCTTCCAATAGGTCTAGGTGGGGTCAGGAGTGTGCTTCTCACAAGCCATTCTAGGGGCTGGAGAGAGTTCAGTCAGTAAAGTGCTTCCCTTGCAAGCATGAAGACACACAAACAAACATAAAAACAGCATGGTTGTGTGCTGGAGAGGCAGAGCAGACAGATTCCGGGGCTCACTGACCAGCCAGTCCAGCCTAATTTAGTAAGGTGCAGGCCAATAAGAAAGCTGTCTCAAACACACAAACAAGTGGATGGCATTCCTGAGAAATTTCACTCAGGTTGTCCTCTGGTTTCCATGTACATGCACCCACAAAAACACACATTTTGGGTAATTGGAATACAGGCAAAAAAAAAAAAGAGCTTTGAAAGACAGCTTTATGGGTCCTTAAGGGTCATTTCCTTGTTTCTCTACATCAAGTAGGGTGTGAACTTTCAAGAGTTCCCTGGCGCCATGCTGCTAGCCTAGGATCACAAGGTACCCGATTTCAAGCCTTCCATGCAAAGTTACTCCAATATCAAACAGTCCTCCCGTTAAGGAGTTCTCTCATTGCCAGACCCATCAGCGCTAGTTCTATTCTCCATGGAGATGGACAAATAAGTCACTGTGCAGTTTCAAACCCCTCACTGAACCACAGGGTCAGAGCAGAGAGAGTCGGAGGACATTATTATTTGGTACTACACCTATATTCTCCTATGGAGATGCTAGCATCTATTCACCTGGGTGGTTTTCAGAGCTTGCAAAACATGAGGAAGCTGTCTTGAGGCAGTTGGCTCTATTAGTCCCCTACACTGTGCATTTTCTTATTTATTTGCAAGCATGGAGAGAATGGGCATGCAAATGCCTCTAGCCCCTGCAAAAGAACTCCAGATAATGCACCACTTTGTGCATCTGGCTTTACGTGGGTCCTGGGGAATTGAACCCAGGTCATTAGGCTTTGCAGGCAAGTGCTTTAACCACTGAGCAATCTTCCCAGCCATTCTTTTCTTTTTTAAAGAATAAATTTGTCTCAAAGCCTAGTAATTCTTATTTATTTGAAAGAGAGTGGGAGAGAGGTAGAAAAAGAGAATGGGTGTGTCGGGGCCTACAGCCACTGCAAATGAAGTCCAGACACATGCACCACCTTGTGCATCTGGCATTACGTGGGTCCTGGGGAATCGAACTCAGGTCCTTCTGCTTTGCAGGCAAGTGCCTTAACCACTAAGCCCTACTGTGCATTTTCTATTTTACTTTTTACTACCTTAATTTGCAAGTAGGTCCAGAAATATCCTCCCAACCTTCTCTGCTTCAGGATATACATATTAACTCATTCATTATTCCTCTAAAACAATGCTTTTTCCCTTTCCTACAATCATTTGTTACTTGAGTAAAATTATAAGATACCTAACTAAATGTGAATTTTAAATAATCAATTACTAATTCTAACAAATAAAAATGTAAGATGTCTAAATTTAAACTTTAAAAATCTCAATTTTCTGGGGCTCAGCAGTTAAAAAGTGCTTGCCTACAAAGGCTGGGGGGGTTGATTCCCCAGTATGCAGTAAAGCCAGGTGCATAAAGTGGCACTTGCATCTGGAGTTTGTTTGCAGTGGCAAAGGGTCCTGGCATGCCCATTCTCATTCTCCCTCTCTCTCTCCCCCCCCTCTCTCTTCCCCTCACAAATAAATATTTTCTTAAAATATCAGCTTTTTTTTATTGTCCATAATGAGTTACAATATTTAGCGGGCAAACAATGAGTTGTTATCCCCAATTCCCCGCTACCCTCCCCTCCCCACTCCGCTGGATAACCTCCTCCATGGGTCGTCTGGATCAGTCCTTGTGACAGGGGACCATGGATAGCCTAGTATTCAGCCAGGTTCTCCTGGCCATGCCTCTGGATAATCTCCCCCACCAAGGCTCTTACAATCTTTCAGCCCCCTCTTCCGCAAAGTTCCCTGAGTCGTGGTGGATGAGTATTAAGGCTGCTTTAAGGTTATGAGCTTAAAATATCAGCTTTCTCAAGAAAAAAAGTAAAATAAGCTCAAACGATGGAAAGAAGTGATAAAAGTATGAATCAATGATATTGAAATTAGAAAAATATGAGAAATCAATCTAACCAAATAATAGTAAAATTGAGAAACACCTCAGAAGACTGAAAAGTGAAAAGAAAAATGCAAGTGCCCATGTCAGAAATGAAAAAGAAGCGACCCCGGGAAGTCCATGTGAGTCAGCAGATAAGAGAATACTGTGGACACGCCTGAGCTCTGTCTTGCTTTCTCTATATTGGCCGTCTCTCTACCTGGAACAGATTCTTTGCCTGGTGTGGTGAACTTTATCCCCGACATCAGAATCATGGGACTTGAAGTCCATCCTCTTTGCACTGCTCTGTCATGTCCTGAGTCAGGGCTCATACATGCATGACTGGTTCTGGGTTCTCTGCCCTGTTCATTATCCCACATGGATACATACAATGCAAAAACCATAGCCATAATTACTTCAGATGTCTCTGAAATAGCCAGTGTTGGTCTTTTATTTAATCTACTTTAACATTTGCCTTCTAACTAAATTTGACCATTTGCAATTTGATGTAATTACTGTATGACTGTAAATCCCTGCCTTTTTATGTATATACTCTCCTCCTCTATTTCTCTTTTAACTATTTTTAAGCTTATTTTATTTTTTATTTTTCCATTCTTACTAGGTTTACTCTATTCTATATAAAAGTGCTTTTTAAAAAATTCCTTACCAGAGCTGGAGAGATGGCTCAGTGGTTAAGGCACTTGGCTCCAGTGCCTGAGGCCCCCGGTTCAATTCCCCAGGACCCACATAAGCCAGACCCACAAGGTGGTGGCCCTGGTTCTCTCTCTCTCTCTCTCTCTCTCTCTCTCTCTCTCTCTCTCTCTCTCTCTCTCTCTGTTTGAAAATAAATATTTAAAAATTCCTTACCAATCAACTTTCCAAGATATGTTAATCTGTTTTTACAACATGTATTGAGTACCTCCACATACTGAGTAAAACACAAAGGAGCAAAGCTAAGAGACCAACTCCAGTATTAAGAGCTTAACTTTTAGCCAACCGCCTTTGAGGAATTGCCAGCCTTCGAAGTTCAGGCCACGATGCTCATCACTGTGTAAACACGTTTATAAAATCAATCAAGTATTTATCAGTTTATTGCAGAGTTTATTACATCCATCTTCTTCATGTATGTAATTGGTTTAGTGTTTCAGAGGGTCAGCTGCTCTGTATCCTCATAGCATCTTCTTTATATACATCATGTCTGCCCTCACAACCACCTTAATGCAAAGCATTACCTCCACTTCACAGATGGGGAAACTGAGTTCATTAACTGATATTCCCAGAGTCACACAGTCAAAAAGTGAAGGACTGAGTTCAAACCCAGACCTGTTTCCAATGCTTATATGTTTTCCATCATAAGGAGCATTATGGCAAGATTTTTTTTTTCAAGGCAGGGTCTCACTGTAACCCAGAATGACCTGGACCTCATTCTGTAGTCTCAGTCTGGCTCCAAGCTCAAGGTGATCCTCCTACCTCTGCCTCCTGAGTGGTGGGATTAAAGGCATGCCCAACTGTGCCTATATACAATTGGTTTTTACTAGCTTCACAAGGTTGTACAACCATCACCACTAATTCTAGAATATTTTCTCCCACAAAATAAGCCCTGTCCCCACTGGCAGCCAGTCCCCATCTCCACCTCCCTCTCTTCTAGTTCCATGTGGATTTGTCCTTGCCCTCTTAGTGCGCAGTCTCACAGATGAGTCCTAGAAATGGCCTTTTTGCATACCCTGTGTCCACCTTCTTTCAAACAGCATAGCCTTTGAGGTTCATCCTAGCAAGTAGGAACTGGTCATCGCACTGTGGTTTGATTCAGGACCCTGATGAGTAACTATGCTGACCATCTTAACACATGCTTCTTAGCCACCTCCCCAGAAGTCTATTCAAGTAATCTGCCACTTTTAAATTGGGTGCCCTGCTGTTGATAGGTCTTTCTATAACCTGAATATTAAGCCTTCACAGATACATGATGTGCAAATATTTGTTCTTATTCTGTGAGATGCCTTTCACTTTCTTGATAATGTCCTTTGAAACATGCAAGGCTACATTTTGATAGAGTCCAGCTTATCTTTCTGAGGTTTGTGCTTCAGGTGTCAAATCTAAGAAATTATTGCTAATTACAAAGACTCACAACCAAGCTTCATACTCTTCTGAGATCATGTAATTTGAGACATTTCAACTCATTGACCTCAGTCAGCTTATATTACTACAAACACATTTACATACACGGAAATACCATATAATGCATTTTATTTTGTGCAATGAATGCTCATTTAGTTATACATGCTGACCACACGTTTGTTTTCGTTTCTTGCTGACATTCATCCTTTTACCAGGCTCATTTTCCTTCTGCTGGAGGAACTGCCTTTGGAGTGTCTTTCCTCCATGAGACTTTGTGGCTTTAAATTCCCTCCATTTGTATTCTGATGTTCTTGTTTTAATTTTTGAATATTTGTTATATAGAAGATCTGTGGTGTTATTTTCCTTCTACACTATAAACATTTTCCTACTGTCTTCTTGCTTCTAGTAATTAAGAAACCAGAAGTCTTTTGAAGTAACCTATCTTTTTCTCACTGAGCAGCTTTTAAGTTTCATTGTGATGTGTCTAAGCTTAGTTTTCATTTTATCTCCTTGGGATCTATGGAGCTTCTTGACTTTATGGCTCATTGTCACTCATCACTTTGGGTTAATCTTTCTTCTGGATATTGTCTTCTGGATATAGCTCCTTCCCGGAAGCCCACCCCTTTCTGGGGCTCCACCTGCGGGTGTTGAATAGTCTTAAAGTGCTGCTATGCCTTTTGTTTTTACTCATTTTCTTTTCTTCTTAAAAAGTATTATTTGCAAGGAGGGAAAAGGGAGAGAGAATGAATGGACGTGTCAGGGCCTCCTGCCACTGCAAACTCCAGATGCAAGTGCTACTTTGTACATCTGGTTTTACGTGGGTACTGGGGAATCAAACCTGTGTTGTTAGGCTTTGCAGGCAAGTGCCTTAACCACTGGGCCATCTCTCCAGCCCTTTTTACTCATTTTCTATCTTCTATGCTCTTTTCTAGATAGTTCCTTCTGACTTGTAATCATTTAGTAAATCTTTCCTTAGATACTCCACATCTGGGAGGACATTGCTAAAGACTGAAGATCTGGCTCTTCTTCAATAGAATAGTGAATACTGAAGACCCTTACAATTCTTCCACCAGGGATGGTGTGAGACAGAAGTGAGATGTGTTACTGACACGAGCTGGTTTTCATCATAGACACTTTTGTGTGTAGGTTCTGTCTCACCATCTTGGATCACTTGCTCTGTGGGAAATCAACTGTCTACTGAGAGGCCCACACGACAAGAAACTGAGGTTTCTAAAAGCAGCAACACGAGCAATTTGGAAGCAGCCCCACCTGGGTCTCTGTTGACAGCTGCTCTGGTTGACAACGTAATTGCAGCCATATACAGCCTAGATACACATCTAGGCTGCTCTAGATTCCTACTCCACAGGCTGTGATGCATTGCAAACTGCTTTATGGCAACGTCTGGTTACTTGTAACTCAGCCAAAGGTAACTAATACAATTCAAGTAACTTAATCTGTCACTACGGGAAGACAGGCATTTCCATGTTCATTCTTAGCTATTGTCCAGATGAAAGCTAGAGCGTGGGGTGACTGAATGAGCCACCCAGTCTACTCACAATCCTGTTTTCAGTATTCTTTCACCGTAAGACTCAAAAGCTAATATACTTTTGCAGATTTCTTGGCATTTAGTAATGGCTACTTAATATTGTTAAAAAAGTAGACTAGGAAAGGGCTTCTCGTGCTGAATAGGGGCAAGGCTTAAGAAGATGCTTTTAAAGGCCTTTATGTCTCCTAGAAAACACAGCAAGCTGGTATCTTGCTTCCAACTGTGTGGCTGCTTGAACATTCAGTGAAACCTATAGTCTACTCATGTTGAAAAGAATCAGGAGCCTAGCACCTAACGACTTCCTTACCAGCTGCCCTTTCTTGGTATGTCTACCTTCAGACTGTCTTTCGCTTGAAACTTATAAACCACTCACTTCTTCAAGCAACTGCTTCCTCCATTTTCTGCTGCTTGGAATGAGGCTGTCTCACTATCACAGGGAGGTAGAGAAGTAATTCAAACCCAGGTCTACTGACTTCATGCTCTAGGCTAAGGTGACATTTGAATAAACACAAAAGCTAACTAGAAGCTGTTTGGATGCACACATGGTCAACTGCTCTGCAGACAGGGTTAAGTCCTGCCTATGGGAAGAGCTACAAAGTTGTGGTTTACTTCCCTCTATCATTTTCACTTCTCCAGGAACTAGGTTCTGACTTCTGCTCACAGTTCATCCAAACTGTTCTCATCAAAGATACCAATTCCTTGTCCCAAATCCAATGAGTACCTTCTGGCTCCTATCTTAGCCTCTCCCCAGCACTTGACTCTCCTTTCTAGGATTTCACATTGCAACATTTCCCCTCCCTCTCTCCTCCCTCCTCATCACCTTTTTCCTTACCCGCATTGTCTTCTGCTTGTCCTCTAAATGAAGGTGTTATGTAGGGCATTAGCTTAGGCCCTCTAGTCTCTAGATGAGACCCATTACCACATCTTCAGCCACAACTGGTAAGCGACTCCCCAGCCTATCGCACTTTAGAATGTTGACCAACACCTTGCCTTCAAATACACCAATTATCACATGCACAGGGGTGACCACTATCAAAATTCACATGTATCACAATCAACTCTACACCTGATCCTCCTCCATTGCTATGTATTAATACTACCATCAGACCTGAACAGTTTCTGTGCTCTAGTACCAAACACCTTTGTCTCATCTGTGGCTACTCTACTTCTTTCCTAAATGGTTTCTAAAAGTTCCCTTTACCTCTCCTCTACATCGAAGACTGGCAAGCTACGGCTTATAGCCTGCTTTTGTACATTGAGTTTTACAGAATTCTTAGAATGTCTTATTCTGGATCCCACCCTCCATCACTTAGCTGATCTCCTTCTTGGGTCTCAACATAACCGTCTCTTGCATGACCTCCCCCATTGAGTCCATTGGCTCCCCCAGTCCTCTGCCTAACTTGCTGATAACTCCCAGTTGCTCTATTTACATATCCACCGAGCTAGAGTGAGGCCCTACCTTGAAAAAAGACAAAAACAAACAAACAAACAAAAAAAACATACAAAGTCTGAAGAGCTAATTGTGGTGGCACACATTGGAGTAGAAAGCTGCTGAAAAGGCAGAGGCAGGAATCTGAGAAAATGGATTTCAAGTTGATCACTAGCTGGAGGTGCAAGCACAAGAACTGTCACTACTCAAAGTAAGGACTTAAAGTCAGGGCAATAGCAGAGCTCCTCAAACCACACATGCCTCTTTTTCTTCCATTACCCAAACACACATACATATAGCAAAGGCTTGGTTACGAGATCACAACAACAACAACAACAACAAAGCAGGAACTTGTCCTGCAAATACAAAAACCAAAAAGGCACACTGATTCAGATAATGTTCAATTATGCTATGCTCTGATCCTCACATATATTGTTGTCAGTATCTTTGGAAAAGAGAAACATATAAACATTAAACATTTTAAGGATCTTGCACAAAACCAATGACAGTAGGTTTTTATTCACATATATTACAATGTCAAATAGTCCTAGTTTGTCATTTCTGCTTAATTATAAAGGTTGATTTAGCATCTACAGTAATGTACTGTATTTAAATGATCATTCATACAAGATATCACACCAGTACATTTTTTGAATAATATACACACATCACTCTAATTTGGACCTGTGATTTTTAAAAGTGGGTTTATAAATGGGACTTATAAAAGTTAGGAGGAAAATTAAAGTTCTAGTTTAGCAGCATGCATGTATGTATTCAAGTACAATTTTCAACCAAGTGCTTTTTAAAAATTTACTGGTGACTAATTCACCAATATCAAAATAAACACTATCAAATACCCAAATGTTAAAGTTAAGGCTAATATTTTCACTTCACATCCATATGCACAACCATAAACATTCCATTTTAAATATGTAGTGATCAAAGCCTGAATACATTATACCATGTACATATAGCATCAGAGTTTCAAACTGTAGAATTATTCAAGTTCATGAATCCTGTAATAGTATTTACTAGAGATGTAAATTAGCATTTTGCTCTTCAACCACACTTACAAATAGCATGATGTTCATAATGACCAATGCAAAAAATATAACGACTGAACCTAAGATACAGTATTTAAAAAGTAGCAATGTGTTGAAAAGAACAGTGATTTAATAAACAGAATCATTCTGGTCTTACAGAGTTATCTTAATATCTTGAACATGTATATAAAAATAGCAAGCTATTTCCACATATTTTCTTATAGAATTACAGGTAGTTTCTAATGTTTGAACACATTTGAACATGTACTACTCTTCTTCCCTTATTTTAATGCAAGGCCATCATTTAATCATTTAATTCATTTTCATATTCTGTAATGTCATGTCATTCAAAAAATTTAGAACACTGATCTGTTCTTACTGTTATGATTTATAATTAGATGTTTCTTAGTTTACTTTCACATGTAAAAATGTAATTTTACATAACAAGCTACGGAAATCCAAAGTACCAGGAATTGTTTGATAGTACTATATATGTAATTATCAAATTACTGAATCACTTGGGGGAATAAAATCTTGGTACCAATATATAACATGCTTTTCTGTAATCTTCCTTTCCTCCTTAAAACCCCTACAAACATGAGTAGATTATTTTCACACAGTTTCTAAGAAGAAAGAAGGATGGCTCATTCAAAGGGTCACCATCACTGAGCCCCTGCCCTCCTCAGGCAGCCTAACAGCAGTGATCATACTGCATTAATACAACAGACATGAAGTTTTTCAGCTGATAGAAAGTGTGAGAACGTATGATTCACTTGTTGGGACGAATAAGGTCTCCAATCCAATCACACCAATAGAAACTTAGTAGGTAATGAAAGACGGGACATGCACAGCATCAAAATCTTCCGTGTGTTCTGAAACCTTTTTTAATTTTATTGTAAAATCTACTTGTCACTAATAAATAATTCATCCAACTGAAATAGCAAATTTTTGTGGTGCTTAAGATCAAGCTCAAGGCTTTGTGCATGTTTAGTCAAGCACTCTACCACCGAGCTACACCTACAGCCCACAAATTTTGATTTTTAAGGACCTATCTAACCACACATATGCTCCCCAGATGTAATGCATTTTATTAACAACAGCTATCTACTTATTTTACAGCTATTTTAAATATTTACCTGGGGAGAATAGCTATGAAATTCCTGAGAATGAATTAAGTTTTCAGCAAAGCCTTAAAACTTTTAACAAATTCTCACAATAAGAAAAAATTTTAAATTCTACTATTAGACCAACTTTTACTATACAATATTTCACATAAATCATGTATTACATTTTTTCTAATTACATACAGCAAAAGTCTCAAATCAACACAAAAATGACACAGAAAAAGATGCATTATGCCTAGCAGATGCAAATTAAAACACAGACAGAAAAGAGAGTAAAATTTCAAATAAATCACACCCACTCTATCAATGAATAGCTGATATGCACTGTAGGGAGAATCATTTCTGAATGATTTTGTGGACAAGTTGTGCTTTTTATTAATTGTGCACTAAAAAATGGCCACTAAAGGATGATTTAACTTATTTGTTTTCCAGATACTTGAAAAAAATTATTATCCCATTACTAATATGGTTACCAAGCACCTAATTTTGGAAAGGCTTGACAATATAGGCTTTCTTTTTAATCCCACAGAAAAAGCATTAATTTTTACCCCCAAAATTAAATTAAAGCTTATTGTTGATAGAATAAATTCTTAAGGAAAATGATAATAGAATGTAATGCTGAGATGTGAGTCACAGCCCATTATAATGTGGACCCCATCTTTTATTGATGTGATCAAAGGTGTGAGATATCCACTGCTGTTCAAGAACTTTGTAGCGTTCCTTACAGATATAGAGAGGTTTGCCTCGCCTAGAGGAAAGGAGAAAAAACAGCATTAGATATTACAATTAAATGAGTATTTCACGTGTACTTTTTCTCTTAATATACTGTGACAAAGTATTAGTAACTCATGTGTTCTTCATATGTTGGGTAAGGAAGAAACTTTTAAAAACTATAACTACTCTAATGATTATAAAAAATAGGCTTATTATATATGGCACATTGGTTTCTATTGACCAAACTTCAACAACTAGACCTATCCATGCAGATCTAACCTAAGATCCCGGTCTTCTTCTCCATGAGCATCGAGATACACAGAACCCCAGAGGCAGAAGCGGTGGCCTCGAATGATGATAATCACTGATGCATTGATTAAAAGGAAGATTCCTGTTCCAGCACCACAGTTCTGAGAATGCTAAAAAATATAACAACATTAATGTATTTTATAATTAAAAGGCCTTTATAATAAAATCATGAATTTCATAAATACCTTCTAAGCAATTCAGATACTTAAATTAGATGTTATCTGTATTAAACTTATAACTTCATTTCCTTAGTTCATTATTGATACATTAGGGAGAGTTTGGCAAGTATTATCCAGGAAGCCAACCTGGTTCTGAAGTAAACATCTCCCATGGCCCAGATGATGGATGTCCCACAGCACATTTAAAAGTATATAACAGCAAAAGAAAAACTGGAATTATATTTAAGAAAGGTTTTACTCATTTAAACAGTCTTGGGCTTTTTGTTTTGTTGTTCGTTACTATTCTACTGAATTAAAAATAAAAAGGAAACCAACACCACATAATCTTTAAATGCATCATGGTTAGTTCACAGACTTCATAAATGTGAAGGGCTGAGAATGGACATATACGCCACATTTCCATGAGACTCAGGTTTTCATAAATCTTGAACTATTGCTTACCAACACACATTCACAGTAACTCTGTTGCTTGCAGCAAAGTCCTTTCAGGCACACAAAAGTACCACAGACAAGGCAAACAGCAGGGTCTTTAGGAACCTTGGTGCAGACACTACAGGTTTTCCTATGGTAATACTGAAAAATGGTGTTGTAATTCTCAGGCAACTGTAATAGGTGTGGCAATTTCCATCTTGATTCTTGGATAAGCAAGGCCTAAATAATTAAGAAAAACAGTTGTCAATTCTATGTATTTCAGATGCTAAAATACTCATTTTTTAAAAGAATTTTATTTTAGATAGAAAATCAGGCTTCAAGAATGTGACGTATTTTCTTTTTCATTTTCCATTCATTTCCACGTGTTCATTTCTAAAAACAACAAATTAGTACTTTAGCAATTATCATTCTCTATTTTCACATAGATTTCAATTGTAATACATGTAAATGCTTAAGCATCTTAAAATATATAAGCTTATTACTTTAAGAGAAATGCTGATATTTCTGAGCATGCATGAAAATAAAACTACATTTGTCTTTAAACATGTTTAGTGCAAAAATTTTGAGTAGTTAAATGTCGCCTCCGGGGGCATCATCAGCCGCCACGAAGGGAAATCAGTGGGAAGCAGCAGCCACCAGCTGGTCACTGCTTCGCTGTCTCAGGGCGGTTCCACAGAGCTGGGGGTCGACGCAGGGTGTGGCTGGCAGAGTACACAGACACGAGCAGATGTGTATAGTGTATCCACGTGGTTCTTTGTTCGATTGGTAGAGCTTACATTTATAGGTAAAGGAAGCCAGGGGGATGAGTTATAGGGGAGAGTAAGGGGATTGGATAGTCAGGGTGGTGAGTTAGTAGTCTGCCAGGGGATAGGTGAGTGCAGACAACCTGTGAATACCTAATTTGTATAATTGGGGGGCCTGAGTGGTGGGAAATACGTGATTCTAGCCACTGTCTGTGGGGATGGGTACAGGGAAATTTGTTGCTTGGGTCTGACACACATTGCCAGTCATGCTAAAGTGGGAATGCTGGGTTCCTGTGGCTTGCTTGTGGGGGTTGGGAGTCAGTGTTGACGATGGAGCTGAGAAACTCCTATCAGATTACTGGTATTTCACCTGTTCAAATATCGTTAACCCTCTGTTCTCCGTGCCCTCATTTAGCAGTGCCAACAAGCAGTGCCCGACAGTTAAATATTTTTGAAATTGTTTTGATGTTTCTCAGTTAAACAATTTATGAGCATTTTCTCTTGTGAAAGTCCTCATTGTAACTCATTTCTATCATAATATTTTATAATTTAGAATATTCTTCCTAGGGTATGTAAAATTCATTACATATCAAGCTGTTAACATCATTTGTATCCATAAATATCAGGCTATAGCTCTTTAAATAATTTTCCTGCTGGAAATATGAAAAAATTCAAGCTAAATTTCCCTGTAGAGTTAACTTACTATTCACAGTTGTATAAAAATGCTGGCAATAGCACCAAATTTTTCTAGAGGTTACTCCATTCACACTAAATAGTTCCATGAATATTTATTAGGTGACTAGTGTCTATAAGACTTTCTAGTTACTGTGATTCAAAGCCAAGTAATAATGTCTGATTTGTGAAATGCCCATTTAGTATCAGGCATATTAAAAAACAAATGTAGCTGGGCATGGTGGTGCATGCCTTTAATCCCAGCACTCAGGAGGCAGAGGTAGGAGGATCACCATGAGTTCAAGGCCACCCTGAGACTACACAGTGAATTCCAGGTCAGCCTGGGCTAGAGTGAAACCCTACCTCAAAAAAACCAAAAAAAAAAAAAAAAAAAAAAAAAACAGTAACAGGGGCTGAGTTCAGTGGCTCAAAACATGCTTATCATGGCACATTGGGGACATAGTAGTGAGCATAACTCCTTCCAAAGCATGCCTATTGTATGTGAGGCCCTGTGTTGAATCCCTAGAAGGAAAGGGGAGAGAATAGAGAAGGGAAAGGACAAATATGACAAATATGGCAACTGCTGGAGAAAGTTACAAGTGTAGTTATCTAATAGTATAGAGGGAGGGGTTAGGACTGTCCAGGAAAGATGCCCTATCAGATCAGTCCTCATGGAAGAGGCAGCATTCATCTTAGCAAAACCTCCAAAGAAGTGATTTATTCAACAGAAGGGCAGGATGGTTACTTTAGATGAAAGTATGCTACAGAAGTTTTGAATTGTATAGCACACTTATGAAACATTCTTTTGTGATGTGAACAAGGTTGTGGAAGAGGAGTGTTATGAACTATAGATAGAAACACAAACAAGGAGATCAAAGTGCTTGATGGCCACAAGGAAGCCAATCTTCTTCGTCTTCTTCTTTTTTTTTGGTTTTTCGAGGTAGGGTCTTGCCACCACGCCTGGCCCAATCTTCTATAATATGAAATGGGGCACCATCATTGGTATTTAAGCAGCAGCATGCTTTAGTCAGAACTCGTGAGATGCTAATGATCTCAGATCTGAAAGTACATGTACATCTGGCCACCAAGTCACATAGATTTTTCTCAAAGGTCTCTTGCATTAGCTATTTTCTAATTTTCACCACTGAAGTAACTTCTAGCTTTCTTTTCTCTTTACCTACTGGAAAGAACTGGGGGAGGTGGTGCATGCCTTTAATCCCAGCACTTGGGGGGCAGAGATAGGAGGATCACTGTGAGTTCAAGGCCACCCTGAGACTATCTAGTGAATTCTAGGTCAGCATGGGTTAGAGTGAGACCCTACCTTAAAAAAAATGAAAAAAGAATTCCCTGGGCTCCCACCAATGTAGTTCTTATTTGCTTATTTATTGATTTATTGAAACCAAATGCAGTGGACACTGGTTCTTCAGTTTCCATTCACAAGTATAAAGATGCACCTTAAGGAACCCTGTGTCTAAGAATGTCAGCCATGGCCTTGGTTTATAATTATATTAGGAAAAGAAGAGGAAAGAGGGTAATTTGTCTAGTTCCCATAAATGAATGAATATTTATGGCAAACTCAGCTTATGTATTTCAACCTACATTTTAACTAGAGTCAGGGGAAGACTTCCACAAAGCTACATAGAGCATCATTTAAAATCAGAAAACTATGCTGCACACTTCAGTTTAAAGTACTGATACAGACTCCAATACAGATTGTATTCATTTTTCCCAGGTTTGGTCCAAGTTGTTCTAAAATTATAATCAAAGACAGACACAGAGAATGGGCACACCAGGGCCTCCTGCCACTGCAAATAAACTCTAGATTCATGCACCACTTTGTGCATCTGGCTTTATCTAAGTCCTGGGGAATCAAAAAGGGATTGTTAGGCTTTGCAGGCAAACACGTGAAGCACCCATCTCTCTAGCCCAGATTTGTGTATTATATGTCCTATGTACCAAGGAATGTCACAAGATTCTAGTGAAATGCAACTCAGTCTCATTAACAAAGCACATTTCTTACTTAAATTATGTCATGTTTCTAGAATGTGGTAAATTTCATGAAAGTGCCTTTAAATTTATTCCTCTATTTTGGTTAATAAAGTTAATTTTCAGGGGAAAAAAAAAAGAATGAGCAGAATTAAGAATTACCCTTCTGCAATACTATTTTCACCATAGTACCCTGTTTCTCAGAAATTGTATTTCTAGCTATAGCAGCCTGTGCACCAAATGTTCACAGCCCCAACTTCTTCATCAACCCTGCTGGCATCTCCTACCATCACATTTAAACATGAAAGACATGGTTGCTTAGATTTACCAATTCAAATCTTTTTGCTATTTTCATTTAACAGGAGACAATTCTCCTATAAATAAGAATATAAGTTATTTACCTTTAAATTCCTTTGTATCGCCCATGATTAATGTCATGATTGCCTAAGGACTTTAATTAAAAGTAACAACTAATACTCACCTCTGTTAACTGAACTATTTCTGCTTTTGTACTCAATGTATCTGAAGAACTGCTGCCAGGAATAGATAAAGTTTTTTTCATTATTCTCCTATCACCAAGTGAGTCTTACTCTTTTTACATACCTTCCCTTGTTCTGCATGTCTCTCAGTAAATGACTGTATCTCAAGACACCATTGAGTTATAATATCAAATGCTGGAACTGGCCAATCCAGACAGGAGGCACTGATGAATGGATGTTCTGTTTGGTAAAATCCTGGCAGAAGTCCCAGGCAGCTGGCAAGAACTGAGAATTCTTCTTCTTCCTTTAGACGTAAAATAGAAAATTCTCAGGATATGTCATAAATAGAAAATTCTCAGGATATGTCATAAGAAACATTTATTATTCTACATATTTTAACTATCATCCTGAGTACCTTGGGATAGGAGGAGAACTTTATGGCAACTTTAAAAAAAAAAAAAAAAACCATGAAGGTGATAGGAATAGTGATGTCATGGAGAATAAGGTTCCATACTATTTTTTCCTAATTTCCTCAAACTATTTTTTTAATTTAGCTCATAAATATTTTAGCATCTGCTTCTTTTATATACTTTAAAAATACAGTTGTCACATATCTAATGAATAGTTTACAGATGCTAGCTACATTGGGGGAGGGAAGGTAATTTAGGGTGAAGAGAAATCAACTTTTGGTTAAAAAGACCTAATTTGAGCTGGCATGGTAGTGCATCCTTGTAATCTCAGCCTTCAGAAAGTGAAAGCAGGAGGATGAAAGTCCCAGGCCAGCCTGAGCTCCATAGTAAATTTAAAGACAACCTGGACTATAGAAAACTAGTGAGACCCTGTCTCCAAAACCAAGAGCTGGGGATATAACTCACTGACAGTGTGCTTGCTCAGATGTCTGAAGCCCTGGTTTTGATCACCAGCCCACGTGACTGGGGGGCCGGGGGGGTGGGGGGGGTGGAGTGGGGGTGGGCGGGAATTGTCAGGGTAGAGAAGAAACAAGAAAAACATGGAATTCACAAGAAGTAGTACTAAATAATTTGCTGGGACTGTGAAGCATATAAAACAAGGCAGTTTAAAAAGGGCATGTGCAGTTTCTAAAACTCTACAGAAAGGTCTAAGAACCAGTCAAGGTATGTAAAAGAATAATGCTCACTAACAGAAGAGCCAGAGAAGCAAGAATTAAGAATTTTTATATTCTTTAAATTTATTTTGAAAGAAATTAGTGTTATAAACACCAACACAGATTCCCTAGTCATTCTTTTTTAAAATATCTTTTATTATCATTAATTAGATACATTGTATGAGCAAATCTTGTGGTGGTACCCCCATTTCCCTCCTCTCTGTCCCCCAACCCACTGGGGACCCTTCTCGGTGTGCATACTGGATCTCTCCTTGGGGTAGGGGATTATGAATTTCACAAGAGGTAGCCAGTTTTCCAGTCATTCATAATCAAAGACTACACAGGAGGCTAATGGGTCTCCTCTCCCTTGTTCTTTGGATCAATTCCAGTTTCCCAAGATTAGAATCACTAAGACCTCATACCACCCAGCCCCATTCAGACAAAATCAATCCTTCTATAGAATGTACAGTAGGGCAACAGTGAAACAATTACAGAATTATTTTGTATCTTCTATTGTACTGAAATCACTTTTATTTTCAAGTTGATTATTGTTAAAGTAGAAAAATGAAATGAATTGTAATACATTTATCTTGTATTCTATAGCTTTGCCGAACCTGCTTATTCTCTAGTAACTTTAAAAATTTCATAGAGTCTAAGAGATGTGTGTTCTTCGAGGAGGAACAGGAGAGGGGGAAGGGAAGGAGGAAGAAGAACAGGAGGGGGAGAAGGAAGAAGAGCAGGAAGGGGAGCAGGAGGAGGAGAGCATGAGGGGAGCAGGGAGGAGTAGGAGGAGGAATGGGAAGGAAGGAGGAAAGGGAGGAGGAAGGAGGAGAAGGAGCAGGAAGGGAAACGAGAGGAGGAGGAGCAAAAAATAAAAACCTCATGATTTTCTACAAATAAAAAATAACCTATAGTTTAGAAGAGAGAACATTTTACCTTCTCTCTAATCTAGATGCCTTGTATTTTTCTTGCCTAACTGCATGAGCTGTACACCTGTAATCCTGGCACTGGGAAAACTGAAGCAGAAGGATCACAAGTTCCAGTGAAAGATTCTGCCTCAAGGACATAAGGTGATAGAGGACACCTCGTGTGCTGCTCTGGCCTCCATACTCATGTGCATGGGGTGAACACATGAACACACACACCTTTAACAAACCCATTTGGTCATGGGACATTATTTTTTCTATTGTTAATATTAAAGCCTTTTGCTACATGTTTATGAAGCTGTCAATTTCTTTTCTTGTGATGGCTGTTCTGGATATCAGAATAAAACTGGTTTTAGAAGGTTGAAGAGGTAGCCCAGTGGTTAAGGCACTTGTCTGCAATGCCTAATGACCAGAGTTCAATTTCTCAGTATCCATGTAAAGCTAGATGCAGAAGGTGGTGCATGCATCTGGAGTTCATTTACAGCAGCTGGAGGCCCTGGCATGCCCATTCTCTGTCTCTCTTCTATCTCTCTCTGCTTGCAAATAAATAAATAAATAAAAATATATAAAACAAAACAAAAAACTGGTTTCATAAATAACTCAATCATCCAACTTTAATACAACTGACTATAAAACACACATTTTACTGCTATATGAATCACATAAATCCTGTCATATCTTTAAACAGTTTCTTGCCCATCATAACTTTTAAAAGGGTATTAAAAACAAATGAAGGGGCTGGAGAGACGGCTTAGCAGTTAAGGTGTTTGCTGCAAAGCAGAAGGACCCGAGTTCAATTCCCCAGTGCCCACATAAAGCGCTCTCTCTCTCTCTCTCTCTCTCTCTCTCTCTCTCTCTCTGCCTCTTTCACTCTCAAATAATAAATAATAATTTAAAAAATGAAGTTAGTGATCAAAATATTAATACAGGTCTTTGAGAGAGCCTAACGACCCAAGTATGATTCCCCAGTATCCAGGCACAGCCAGATACACAAAGTGGCATATGCATCTGGAGTTCATTTGCAATGGCTAGAAGCCCTTGGTGTGCCCATTCTCTCTGTCTGTCGCTCTTCTGTCTCCCTCTGCTTGCAAATAAATAAAACTACTTTTAAATTTGTTATTTGCAAGCAGAGAGAATATGGGCACACTAGGGCCTCTAGCCACTGCAAATGAACTTCAGATGCATGTGCCATTTTGTGCATCTGGCTTATGTGGGTACTGGGGAATTGAACCCATGGCCTTAGGTTTGGAGGCAACTTGTCTTAACTGCTGAGCCATCTCTCCAGCCCAATAAAACTACTTTTAAATATATATTAATAGAATAAATATGGTCTTACTCAAGAATTAGGCATGAATTATCACTTATTTGATCAAAACTGTTTAAATATCCAACCAGATGAATATTATCATAAAAATGAGATGATGCGAGTAACATAAAACAGTAAATATTCTAAAAATTTATTCTGAGCTAGACAAACATATATATACTCATATGATAGGTTTATATTATAGACAGATATACTATATATCAGTATGATCCTCCAAATGTGCTTATTATAAAGTCAAGGTTCCCTATACTCTGCCCCAAGTTATACCTGACAACTAGGTAAATCTTCCCCAAAAAGGTGGTGCTGAAGAAGGCTGGTGATTCGGAGGAAAGGTAAGCAGAAGTCCTGTAAGTATTTTTCCATAGACTCAGGAGACCAAGCAATAGGACTAACCTAAAGTTAAAAAAGAAAAATTGAACAATCCATTCTATAATAGATGCAACCTTTAAAAATTATGTTCCTATCAGCAACAAAACCCATTATTTTTATTAACCAAAGATCTGAACTTAATGAACACATACCATTGCACACTCCTGAGTTCCTTCTTCATGGTATAACTTTCCTTTAGATAGTTCACTTACAACAAAGCTCAGTAGCACTTCATAAGACTTTTCTGCATCACACGTATTCTAGGAAAAATTAATTAGTTGCATTGGTCACTGAAAATTACAAAATACAGTTCACTGAAACTAAAAATCTCTTAATATAGTAAAACTATGATTGTTACTCTTCAAAGGGTGAAGGAAATGGCTTCGTGGGTAACAGTGCTTGATATGCAAGTTTGAGGAGCTGAGTCCCAATCCTAGCACCCACATAAAAAGCCAGGAATGACTACACATGTCTATAAACCCAGCTGAGGTGGGCAAAGTCAGGAGGATTGCTGGGGCTTACTAATCATCCAATCTTTCTGGAAAAATGACAGTTTCGGGTTCAGTGAGAGACCCTGTCTTAGGGAAGTAAGATGAAAGAGCAAACAGAGGACACCCAATATCCTCCTAGCCTCCATATCTGTGTTTCTGGGGTGCACACATGCACGCTCACACACACACATGCATGCATGCACACCAAAAGAATATTACTTTTCAAGACTGTGAACATCAATTCTTGTATATAAAGGTAAAACTATACACATCTGGATTCACAATGAAATTGAGGAGGTAGTCAAAGCTATTTCAATACTTCTTTAGAAGACAATATAAACTATATAGTGGATATCCAAACATATGTAAATCAGGCCTTCCACTCCAGAGAACTGATTTTTTTTTTTTTTTAAAGAAACTGGAACTGAATGAGAAGCCTCCTCCTGGCTGACTAGCTGTCAGGATGATGGAAAGACCTATGCAACTTGTTGGGGGACAAAAGTCACCAATAGTGTTAACAAGTAGTGGACCTATAAACTTTACAGGTGGCCAGCTAGTCCAAATGTACCAACTGGTACAATGGTGGCATGTCCGTTGGGGGAAACCAACTACTCTTTGATTGGATTTGAGGCCCACTCCATGGGAAGGAATTCCTGCCTGGCACTGAAAACCTAATTAAAAGCCTATGGCATGGAAGTTCGTAAGCCCCACAGGGGATACTCTTACTGTTATCTGGTTAACTGGGTATATTATGTCCACCAAACTGCCCTTTAAATACTTATGTTTATGTCCTTTTTAATGCTACTCTCACTTTTGGTTAGAGAAGCTTCTCTTTTCAAACAGTTTTCTAAACAGTTACCCTAGTGGTGAGCACTAGGGTAACTCAAAACTCACCAAAGTGCTGAGAAGAAGCAACAGTGGAGTGTTCAGAACCAGATGAGACATGTATATCACACCCTCCAAAACTCAGGGACCATTGTGGAAGAGGTAGCCCCAGCCCCCCCGCCCCCCCCCCGCCAAAAAAAAGCTAAAGGAAGGTGAGGAAGGTTTACAATACTAGGCCACAAAGTGTTCTAGAAATTCATGACCTCACCATGGCTAATGCTATCTACATGAAACCAGCATAGTAGGATGAAAAATAAATGATGATATCAAAATAGAAGAGACACTAGTAAAAAAGAAAGGATTCAGTGGACAGGGATTTTAGAGGGGATAAGGGGAGGTTGTGAGAGGGGCTTATGATCATGGTATTTTTTTTATATTTGTGGTAGCTGTTAATGAAAGTTTAAACAAAAAAGAAAAATAGAGCTATAAACATAACACATTCATCACAGAACTATAATAGCAAAAAAAAAAAAACTAGAAATGACCAACAAAATTGAAGCAAGTTATGACCTGCAATAAAGTATCAAGCCAGAGGAATATTTTATAGGGAATGAATATGACAAATTTGAAGCACATGGAAAATATTTACAATGTAAAGAGTCAATTAAAAGTGTGCTTATATATGCTCATTATTAGTGGCACTAATTATATATGCATGAAGTAAAAAATATGGACCATTATTATTATTATTATTATTATTGTTGTTATTATTAAGTAGAAACTTTGTATGGTTACATCATGTGTTGGTACCATCATTTCCCTCCTCCCTGCCCCAACTCCACTGAGTGGGATTGTTGGTACTGACCATGGAGTTGTGGGTTATGAGTTGTGAGAGCAATAGCCAGTCATTGCCATTATTATTTTTACATTTTATTTTTCCAAGGTAGGGTCTCACTCTAGCCCAGGCTGACCTGGAATTCACTGTGTAGTCTCAGGCTGGCCTCAAACTCATGGTGATCCTCCTACCTCTGCCTCCCTAGTGCTGGGATTAAAGGCATGTGCCACCAAGCCTGACTTTCCAAATAAACACTGAAGTAATTTTTTTTCTCATACACCTTTCTTGGCCAAATCACTTGCTAGCTTATTTGATTCTACAGTATCTCACTTGTTCTTTTTTGGTGTATGATATATGTGCATGTTCATGTCTGTGATTTCACACATAAAGGTCAGAGGACAACTTTTGGGTGTTTGGTGTTCAGTCCTTGAATTCCACCTCATTTGAGACAGGCTCTCTCATTGATCACTGCTCCATGTGCCAGGTTGGCTGGTCTGTGAGTTTCCAGTAAGTTTTCTTGTCTTACCGCCCATCTTGCCATAGGCATGCTGGGATTACAAAGGCCCACCATAGCTTCTGGCTTTCCCATGGCACCAGGGAACCCAAATTTTGGTACTCATGGTTACATGTCCAGCACGTTATCCACTAAGCCATCTCCCAGCCCAGCAAATCAGTTTTTTTTTAAATAAGTAAAACATTTGAACTTGTTTTATTATAAAGATTCAATCATGATAGATAATTTCTAGTCAGTTTTTGACCCACTTATTTTATTTTTATTTAACTAAATTTGTATAATTTTCTAATTTGTTTACATAATGTTTAAATTTTTATTTTGTGGAATGAATAAATGAATGGGTATGCCAGGACCTCTTGCCACTGCAAACAAACTCCAGATGCATGTACCACTTTGTACATTTGGCTTTATGTGGATACTGGGAAACTGACCTCGGGTTGGCAGCACAAGCAAGCACCTTTAACCACTAAGCTATCTCCCCTGCCCTTACTTATATAAAGGCAAATTCTTTGCTAAGAATTAATGTGTGTGTATATTTATATATTTTATATGGAAAAAGGAGCACTTAAACATTAAGCCATGCATGCCTGTAATCTCACCTGAGAGGCTGAGGCAGAAAAAAATCAAGAGTTCTAGACTAGCCAGGGCTACCAAGCAAGACTCAAATTGGGAGTGGGGGTGGGAAGAGCAGGCAAAAAAGAAATGGAAAGAAAGGAAGGCAGGGGAAGAGGAAGAGAGGAAGAAACAAGAGAAAGGGGAGAGAACAAAAGAGGGTCAGGACTGGCGAGATTGCTCAGTGGTTAAAGGCACTTGCTTGCAAAGCCTGATGGCCCAGGCTCAATTCCAAAGTGCCCACATAAAGCGAGATGCACAAACCGGCCATGTATCTGGAGTTTGTAGTGGCAAGAAGCCCTGGCACACCCATTGTCTCTCTCTCAAATAATAAAAATATTTTTTTAAAGACAGGTTTTGAGAGAGATTGAGAGACTGCAAGAAACTGAAAGTAATCAAGAAAGTGTTAATAAGGTTTTTCAATTTAGGAGTAGTAAAGCAAAAAGCCATCTATGGGTTGTAATTGGGAAAGGGACAAAGAAAAAAAATGAGAGATAAAATATAGAACACTCTGCTGTTTACTGCACTGGTATATTTTCAAAAACTTCTCTAAGTTTAAGGTTTACAGCAAAGGCCTAAAAAAACTGCCCATATTTCAGTTAATAAAGATCAAGTATACAGCTGAATATAGAAGACCTAATTGTGCAAGGAAACATTTAGAATTTGTTTTTTATCCTGAAGGTGTTTTATTCTCAATTAAAATAACCTTAGCTTATTCTGTCTCTCAAATACCTACTCTTGGGCTGGGGTGTAGCTCAGTGCTAGAGTGACTGCTTAGTATGCATGAGGCCCTGTATTCATCCCTAGCACCAGAGAAACAAAATAAAACACTCACAAAAGCATATAAGATCTTCACTCGTTTCCCCATCTTAAATGAGTTCCCCAAAATATTGAATGACAAATTCAGAAAACAGACTAACCTTTTTAAGAGCACCAATGTGTTTCCAGGCTGACCTATCTTCTTCACTGCATTTAACTGAGAGTGCTGCAAGAGCCTGCGTATACAGTAAGGTGAAAAGTACCTTCACTATGCAGGTGAAGTGCTCTACAAGAGGAAAAAACATAATTATTCATAGGGAATACAGACATTCTGTGTGTGTGTGTGCGCGCACACACTCTATGTGGGCACGTGGAGGCCAGAGGAGAATGTAGGATCCCTGCTCTGTAGTGTCCATCAGCATGTTTCCTTTCTTCCACTGAACATACAGCTGCCATTTGCAGTCAGACCAGAGGATCAATAAGCCCCAGTGACTCTTTGATCTCCACTCGACACAGAGAGGGTTACAGGTGTGAGTCACCATGCCCAGATGCTTACACAGGTGTTGGGAATTGAACTCAGGGTGCATCAGTCCCTTTCAAGGTCCTCATGCTTGTATGGAAAGCACTCTTACCCAATAAGCCCTCTTCCCAGCTACATATTTCCTCTTTCTTTCATCAAGATGAAATCTTAGATAATAGTTTAAAGGGTACAAACTGGCACAAGGGCTTGAGTCTAAAATGATACAACAAAATGTGAAAAAACCAGATTTGTTTTATTGGGTAAAGCATGAAAACATGATAAGAAATCAGGGAAGCTACAATCTCTTAGGTAAACAGTTATTCAACAAACCTGTGTTAATTTACTAGACCACCTGTAAGTAAAATGCTTAGTGCAAGTGATAAGAAGAAAAATGGGATTCAGAGGCCTGCATAAATTTTCCCCATAAAGTAACTTAAATTTAAATAACACCAAAATGCTTTACATTTATTCCCCCCCCCTTTAAAGGCGTGAGCCACCACACCCATCTTACATTTCTTTTTAAAACCAGATAAACTATATGCAACACAATAAAAGCCCTAGGGGAAGAGTTGGTAAGAAGCAGGACATCTTCTGAAGATGATATAAGACATTTTAAGTTTTTACTAACACTATCATGAGAAAAACTGTAAAAAAAAATTACTCCAGCCAAAGGAAGGGTAGGATTGCTTACAACGCAAACTTACAGATACAAAATGGCCTTGATATTCATGACTTCGCAGTGCCTGACAATACCTACACATTATGGGAGGAAGATGGTAACACTGAAACAAAACAGAGACTAACTGAGAGAGGGAAGAGATATGGGGGAGGGTGGGGAGGGAATCATAGTGGTTTATGGTCTATGATTATGGAAGTTATCAATGAAACTTAAAAAATTATTCCAGGCTGGACGTGGTGGCGCACGCCTTTAATCCCAACACTCGGGAGACAGAGGTAGGAGGATTGCCGTGAGTTCAAGGCCACCTGAGACTACATGGTGAATTCCAGGTCAGCCTGGGCTAGAGTGAGACTCTATCTCAAAAAAAAAAAAAAGAGAGAGAGAGAGAGAGAAAATCTGAATGTGAAAAGAAGCAGGAAATGAAGAATAACTGCTTATAATTTCTTTTGGGGTAAGAAAAATTTTCTGGAACTAAATTCTGGCTGGTGATGACCATATAATATTGTGCCTATTCAAAAAGTCATTGCAATAATACATGCTAAAATTACCTATAAAACATATTTTATATTAATTTTATAATTATAAATATTAATTCAAAATTCAAAGCTGCCAAAATGTTTGCATATAAATAATATTAGTTTACTTTTCACATTTACCCTGATAGATTATATCACAATTTTCATGAAATACCATGATTTGCCTCTACTTAAATGTTCAGTTCCTACCCATAGGTAAAAGATTTTCTTAAATGACCAAGCTAAAGCACACACCAAGAAAGTTTTCCTCAGGTAGAAGGTCCTTACATACTCCACAGGTGCTCATTACACTATAATTTATAATAGCAAAACAACACAAGAACAAGGAAAATAGTCCAAACAGAAGAATGCTAATTATCTGGCAGCATATTTGAAATGTCTTACAGTGAAACCTAAGAAGACCAGGAAATAACAATGAAAACAATATTAACACAATGTTATGATTATAACACTAGCTTTAAATGACAGGGCTTTCCACTTTTAATAGATTCAATCTAACAGATTTACAAGTAATTAAGGTACACTCTTAGACTGGAAGGAGACATTAAAGTAGAAGCTTTTGTTTTTCACTTCCATTTGTTTTAGCACTTCAATTTTTAAAACCAGAGTTTTCAGAGTGTTTCCCCATTAACTAAAAAAGCTGAAAAGAATAAACTCATATGATACAAAAGACATTTACTCCACTCTTATCTTCTTGATTGTGATTAACATTTACTACTAAATATTTATTACTAAAATAAAAAATTTTACTTATCACAAAAATTTCCAATAGAAGTAAAGTGTGGCTTTTAAACTCAGCACTCAGGAGGCAGAGGTAGGAGGATTGCCGTGAGTTCAAGGCCACCCTGAGACAACATAGTGAATTTTAGGTCAGCCTGGGCAAGACCCTACCTCGAAAAAACAAAAATAAAATAAAATAAAATAAAAACCAAAAAACTTTAATAGACTGAACACTCTGTCCCTGTAATCTTCAGAACACTCCAAACAAAACATGAATATTAGGGAACTACCTTTGCATAGGGGTTGAGGCATCATTAAAATCTGGATGAGCAAAAGGGATGTCACATCATGATAAAGAATTGGAACTTCAGGCTGCTGCTCTTCATTTCCTGGTCTAAAAGAAAAGAACATAATCACTTTCAAAAGTATGGTGTATTTTTTTCTAATTATGACTAGAAAACAGGAAAAAAAACCTTCATAAATGAGAAGTTTCGAAATAAATAGGTTGAGGAAACAAAAGTTTTAGGTAGTTTTATGAAAATAAACAATTGGGATACATTAATTTGATTGTATTTCTTAAATTATAGAAATTAAATAAGGCATTAAGTAAAACATTTTGCTTTAATATAAATGGTGTGACTCATGGGACATTTGCTATCGCAAATTAAGCACAAAAGGACAAATGTTCATATTACATAAAAAGATGGGCATAGTTCATAAATAAGTCACATTAAGATGACCTGGTCATCTCCTATTAAAAAATTATTTCAACTTTATGACTAGCATAAAAATTCAACTAAAATGCCGGGCGTGGTGATGCACGCCTTTAATCCCAGCACTCAGGAGGCAGAGGTAGGAGGATCACTGTAAATTCAAGGCCACCCTAAGACTACATAGTGAATCCCAGGTCAGCCTGGGCTAGAGTAAGACCCTACCTCAAAAAAAACAAACAAAAATTCAACTAAAATCTTTAACATATGGTAATTTTTTAAAATGGATGATAAATAACCAAAGTAAAACTCAAAATATTATAAAAGATAAAGCAGTGAACCTATAGTTCTAAAAGAATTTGTTGGGCTGCAGAGATGGCTCAGCGGTTAAGGCACTTGCCTCCAGTGCCTAAGGCCCAGGGTTCAATTCCCCAGTACCCACATAAGCCAGACCCACGAGGTGGTGGCCCTGGTGCGCTCCCTCTTTCTCTCTCTCTCTCTCTCTCTCTCTCTCTCTCTCTCTCTCTCTCTCTCTCTCTCTCTCTCTCTCTCTGCTTGAAAATGAATAAATAAAATATAAAATAATTTGTTCATCACTTTTAGGAGGTCAGTTTGTGTGTACATATGATGGATGCTAGGAATGAATCTGGAGCATCACACATGCCAGACAAGTACTCTAAAACAGAGATGAGGAGGGAAGGAAAGAATGTTCAGGGGCACCATTTTATTATTCAGATCTTTCATGGAAAAAGTTTTCTATATGACCAATTGATAATGACCTCTCAATTTTAAAATTTAGTGGACATGTGAAACCTATCATCTGACTTACCCTTGACCTCCAGTACACCTGAACACTATTACCTGGAAAATTTTTATTTTCATCTAACACTACAGGTGAAAATAAATTACAAGTACCCTACATGTGTGTGTATCTCATTCCATAAGAAAACTCTTAGAAGAAAATACACAGAGACACTGAAAATCTTAAGAGTAGAAACAGACTGTAAGACTGATTGTAAAAGTGAACATCAGATCTTGGATAGGATGAGGATTTTAAGTATGAAAGCAATTTTTAAAAACCTGATTTGTCTACATAAGAATGTTAGACTTTAAGATGTCAAGCAAAGTAAAGAGCAAACATATACTTCGGGGAAAATTTTTAACTACTGCCCCCCCCCCATAAAGTAGCTGGGCATGGTGGCACAGGCTTTTAAATCCAGCACTTGGGAGGCAGAGGAAAGAGGATCACTGTGAGTTCAAGGCCACCCTGAGACTACAGAGTGAATTTCAGAGCTACGTCAAGACCCTACCTCGAAAAAGCAAAACAGGAGAACAGGAACAGAACAGGAACCGAACTGTATTGAACCAAACCAACCAAACAAAACAAGAAAAATAAACTAGATATACACTTGTACCTCCTGGCCCAACACTGACAAAATAAAATTAAGCATCTTAAACCATAAACAATCATTCATACATTGAAAACTTAAAAAAATAAGATACAGTTGGAGAGATGGCTCAGTGGTTAAGTCCCTTTCCCTACAGAGCCTAATGACCCAAGTTTGGTTCTCCAATACTCCTGTAAAGCCAGATGCACAAAGCGGTGGGTGCAGTAGCTAGAGACCCTGTGCACCCACTGTCCCTATCTTCTATCTCTCTCTGCTTGCAAATAAATAAAAGTATATATTTTTTTAAGTAAAATAGTAAGATACTAACAGAAAAACAGATATCAGAAAGACAATTCATAAAGAGTATGCTCAGCCAGGCATGGGGGTGCACACTCATAATCCTTCAGCTTCAGAAAACTGAAGCAGGAAGACTATGAGGTTGAGGACAAATGTAGCTATACTGTGAAAATCCGTCTGGAAAAAAAAAAATAAGAAAAAGCATAAATAGTTAATAAGCATAAAAAAACAGTAAATTTCACCAGAAATCAATTAAACTTCTTTAACGTTGTGATTCCACTTTTTAACCTTTCATATTAGCCAAAATCAGTTTAAAAATACTCAAGGCTGAGAGAAATGAAGACCCTCTTATATTGCCAGTAAAAGTCTATATAGTTTTTCTGAAAACCAATGTACTATATAATACAGTGTATGGACTAAAATTTTAAAAAATGTACGTGCATCTATCAATGCTTCTCTCACTTTTGGTTAAGGACTCGCAACTGGTCTAAGTGCTGAGAAGTGACAGCTGAGTGCTCAGCATTGAAGGAGACCTTTCTCACTGACCTCAGGGTGTGTTAACTGCTTTTCATCACTCTGGTGGCAAATGCTGACACCCGAGGGAGCTCTGTGGGTCCTCTAAAGCTGTTCTTTAAAAAAGACTGTAGGAGAATTGCCATAAGTTCGAGGCCAGACTGGGGTACAGAGGTGAGGTCCAGGTCAGCCTGGGCTATAGAGAAACCCTGCCTCAAGAAAAAAGAAAAGACAGGTATGGTGGAGCACACCTTTAATCCCAGCACTCGGGAGGCAGAGGTAGGAGGACTGCCGTGAGTTCAAGGCCACCCTGAGACTACACAGTGAATTCCAGGTCAGCCTGGGCTAGAGTGAGACCCTACCTCAAAAAGCCAAAATAAATAAATAAATAAAAAGAAAAAATGAAAAGATAGATTTAATTAGGTTGGGGTTTATGTAGTTTTAGCACTGGTATCCTTTAGAATCAAAGAGATACCAGCTTCCCCTTGTTGACTTCCTTAACTAGAAGAAGCTACAAGCTTTGATTAAGACAACATGTTCCAGAAACTGCATAAAATGCCTTTGGAACTAATATTTTTTAATACCATTATGTATTTAAAATGAAAACCAAGACTGTGGTGTGCTTTGACTTCTGAGAAGTATTTCTCTAGCTGCCCCTGACTGTTTCCCTGCTCATTTGTTCATTTATAAATGCTGCATTGTCCTTTCCATTGATTTGTATCCTGTTGGATTTGGCTTTCTGAAATACACTGTCTCCATGTATAACTTGCTAAGCCTTCCTGGACAAGGGTGGACATATGCAAACCATGGTGACACACTGCTGTGCTTTTAGAGCTCATCAGAAGGAACTCTCGACTTGGCAAGTCTGAGATGGTGAACTCTGTCCTGCCTGTCCTTTCTTATCAAGGTGTGTATTTGAATATACTTATGTTTCCAGGTCAAAGGCTATTTTTAAGTCAGTTTTCACATTAGAGGCTGGTTAATATTTGGTTCCTTAAATGTCATTTCTGTTAAGAACCAGTAAAGGTAAAAGTCTTGGGAAATGTATAAAAGAAGTGGAGGATTTTTAAAATATCCTTCTATTACAGTATATCGCTAAAAAAAGAGAGAAATGTATCTAATTATTAACAATAAATAGGTTTTAAAAAAAAGAAAAAGGGAAGGGGAGGAGAGGGAAGGAAAAGAATAAAGAGATATAAAGTGGAAAGGGGAAAGGAAAGGAAAAAAGGAAAGGAAGAGGAGGGGGAAAGGAAGAGGAAAGGAAGAGGAAAGGAAAGGGAAAGGAAGGGACAGGGACAGGAGTCTTTAAAAATAATTGTTTCTACTGCAACAGTTTTAAAAATCAATGTGCTTAAAGTCTTTTGAATTCAGACTATAATACTAAGAAGCTATAGATGATAAGAAGAAAGTAGAATAATTAAACATTTTTCTATTTAAAAATTCTTAAGTGATCCAACAGTGATATTAAAAACAAAGGAAATAATTTTCATTAGGAGTGCAAAATAAAATCATCTATCTACCTCACTATACACAGATGTTTAATATGTATCTGAATTTATTATTCAGATTTTACTTTATTCAATGTTTATTTTTTGTGTCTGTGTGTTGTGCGCATGCCTCACGCAGGTGTAAGTGGAGGTCAGAGGACAATGGTAGGTGTCAGTCCTCTCCTTCTGAGACAGGGTTTCTGGTTTTTCAGGGTTTGTGGTTGTTTTGCTGCTACATGGGCCAGGCTGGCTGGCCACAAGCTTTGGCATTCTCTTGGCTCTATCTCCCACTGCCACAGCGCATTGATATTACAGATGAGTGCACCTCTTTGCTTCTGGCTTTTACGTGAGTGCTGAGGAACTGAATTCAGGTGAGCAGAATTGCAAGCAAGCCCCTTTAATGGCTGAGTCATCTCCCCAATGCCTAGAAAATGTTTTATATATCAATGAGATACATATGTATTTAAATATATCTATTTAAAATTTTAACATATTTAATAAAGACATTAATAAAATATTTAATTCTTTAAACATTGAGGAAAACAATGAGTAGAACTATAAGCCAAGACAATGGTATAGTGAATGACACAGGGAAAGTTATTTCAAGTTACTTAAACACGGTTTTTTCACTATACATTCCAGTGCCCTATATTCTAAGAACAAAGAGAAATTGTAGCTAGTAGTAATAATGGTATTTAAAACAAATAATTATAGTGATGCATATGAGTAATTATGTTAAAATGAAAAACAAAGGTTTTCAGAATTTAAAAAAATGTGCAAAAACAATGGGGCTGAGGAGATGGCTCAGTGGGTAAAGTACTTGGAGGACAAGCATGAGGACCTGAGAGCAAATACCCAGCACCCACAAAAAAGCTGGATCTGGTGGCATGCACCTATAATCCCAGCACAGGAAAGGAGGAGGCAGGAGGATCCCTGGAATTTGCTGATACCTAGTATAGCCCAGCTGGTTAGCTGGGAGTTCAGTGAAAGACCCTGTCTTAAAAATAAAAATAAGAGGTAGAGAATGGTTGAAGACGACCCTCAACTTGATCTCTGGACTCCACACATATGCATGTGTGTGCATGCATGCACACACCTCCAAAAAGGATGCACATGACAAGAAGAGGTTATGACATACAATAGAAATGTTGCCATTTTACAACCTATGCTTGAATTAGAAATTCCAATGAGAACTCAAGATCCTTTAAAAAAATAGGTAGGTAAATAAAAGTGTCAGAATTAATGGATAAATTATGATAGATAAGACAGACAGAAATTGCCTACAAACAATGATAACCTAGTAGCTATGTTTGCTCCCTAGTACGCAAACTGGTTTCTATACATTGTTTTCCATTAAAGGGAATTACATCCATCCATCCATGGCTGATTCCAGGGATACAGGGAAATATGTTCAAAATGATCACTATCAGAAAACAAGGATATTATGAAAGACTGCTTAACTCGTGCCAAAAGTGCAATAGCCAACATGGAAGGATTCTCACTAACCTAAAAGGGAACAATTTTCATTGAAAAGAAGACTGAAATGGAATAAAAAAATCAAATGTACAAAAATATTCATAGAATAAACAAGTAACTCCAACTTATTGGTCATCACTGAAAGTTGCTAGGGCATCAACTCTTTACTTTCCAAATTTATAGATTGGGAAAGAACAAAGCATCTATCCTGTGTTTAAACTATACTTCACAGTCAATAAACATATGATTTAAAAAAAAAAGCTCTTCTTTACAGAAACTATCCCACTAATAAATCAGGACAGATTTTTTTTCAACTGCTATTTTGGAACACCCAATGAAAGGATGCATTTAGCAAGAATTCATCAGAGGCTGCTAAACCATTGGGTGAAAGACTAATGAGGAGCTATACAAGAAAGGGAAAAAGGGTTGGAGAGATGGCTCAGCAGTTAAGGTACTGGCCTCCAGTGCCTAAGGCCCCGGGTTCAATTCCCCAGTACCCACATATGCCAGACCCAAGGTGGTGGCCCTGGTACTCTCCCCCCCCCCCTCTCTCTGTATTTCTCTGCTTGAAAATGAATAAATAATTTATTTTAAAAAAGGGGAAAGAGGCTAGATGAACAGCCCACTCATCAATTCTGATAGATTGTACCTCCAATTTCAATATAAAACCCAATAGTCTTTAAAGATCTTATCAGTTGGTAGCAATTTTTGCATAAATTTTATAAGCATGATGGTAAATTGTTTTCAAGTTTTATTATATACTTACATGTTTCATAAGGAAAATGTACTCATAGAAATTCCAATCCTATTTTTTAAATTAACAACCATTTGTTCAAAAAGAGTTTTAACTGATTTAAACTTTCAAAAATATTGTGCTGGGCGTGGTGGGGGACGCCTTTAATCCCAGCACTTGGGAGGCAGAGGTAGGAGGATTGCCATGAGTTCAAGGCCACCCTGAGACTACATAGTGAATTCCAGGTCAGCCTAGACTAGAGCGAAACCCTACCTTGAAAAACAAAAACAAAAACAAAAAAAGTACTTACTGTGAATTTATATCTTCTACTAACTGGGTGAGCTTCTTCCAGGGATTATACTCTGAGTCAATGGTATACAGCCGCATGTGCAAGGCTAACACGTGGAATAGCTGATCTGAATAAATTGAAGACAAAACATAAGAAGAATGTATACACAATTCTTCCAGGAAAAAAAAGTTCTCAAAAGCTCTAGATATTTTCCTAAGAAAATCTGACTCCTAACTTAATTGTTCACTATTATGCACCAAGTTTAAGTTCCAGTAACTTCACATTTTCTTTTAAGGTGAAATTATTTCTAGCAGAACTATCCTTATATTCAATCACAACTCAGCTGTCACAGATCTGCTTTTCCTGGAACTTCTGCTGCAGCTGGGCCAATTTGCACTTCTCTTTATTGTGGTTATTTCCTCGATAAAATCTACTGCTACCTTCAACCTCCACCATAGTAAAAAGGGCAATAATAACAGTTCATTTAACATGAAGTTCCTCTTACCCTAACATTATCCCTAAATCTTGTTTAAGTAAACTCATATCTAACTCACCATGAAGAAACAATCTTTGAAATAACTACATTTTAGGAGTGCTGTTTGATATTTTTTCTATCTTAATTTAAAATGATACTCTATTTGTCTTAGCTTTCAGCAAAATTCTGCTCTTGACATTTAGAAGAAAAATGTTTAAAATTTTGAAATTATTCAAAGAAAAAAACTAAGTTTTACTTTGGTATTATTTCCCTTTTCTGGTATAAATAACAGTAGTATATACACTTTTCATAGCAGTTATCCCTGTTCCCTTATACATCCCAAAGAAATCTAACATTGAGAAATGTTCAAATGAGGGCTGGGAAGGGCTCTAAGAAGAACACCTATAGTTCAGGAGACCAGAGATTGATACCTTGGGATAACAACTAACTCACCTTTCCATAGCTTAATCCTAAGAACTTCAGATAAGGTAGTACAGGGAGTAAAGTGGTAGTTGTGGTAGAATTTTAAAGGGCAATAAGAATTTAGTAATTATGATCTTTAATAAAATTTAAAAAAAAGCCTGAGACTACACTGTGAATTCCAGGTCAGCCTGGGCTAGACTGAGACCCTACCTCATTAAACAAAAACAAACAAAAATAAGATCTGAAAATCAACTCAATATAAAATTATTTGCCGGGTGTGGTGGCGCACGCCTTTAATCCCAGCACGCGGGAGGCCAAGGTAGGAGGATCGCCATGAGTTCAAGGCCACCCTGAGACTACAGGGTGAATTCTAGGTCAGCCTGGGCTAGAGCAAGACCTTACCTCAAAAAACGAAAACAAAATTAGAATTAATGTAAATCTGATCAATTAGTATGAAATTTATATAAGTGAGCTAGCTTAGTATATATAGAAAGAGCTTTGTGAATATAATTCTAAATACTATCAAAACTGTACTTATGTAACAAGTAAAATTTGAAAATACATTTTAAAAACCTCTTTGCCTATATATACTTTCTCAAATGTCCTGAAAATAAATTTTCTAAGATTTACCACAATTTAATGCTTACTTAAACAAGATCTTTTGCCAGCTGTGCTTGCACCACCTGAACACAGATTGCCTCCTCGATGAATCAACTCAAGTTCCAAGTTGGTTCTGTAAATAAAACATTAAAATATATCCCAGTCATTAGTCTAAGGAAATTCTTTTTCATTTGCTTTACTGACAAGCTTGAATCAACCTTTATGCAGTATCAGTAATTCTATGTTTTATCTGATATTTAAAAATTAAAAGAAAAAAATTATCCATCCTTAGTCATGTGATCAAATTTATACCTGAAAAAAAATGCACATACTATCAAATAATTGTTGCAAATTCACAACTGTTGGCAAGTACTAAGAACTAAGCCTTAATTTATTATTTATTTTCAAGGTAGGGTCTCACTCTAGCCCAGGCTGACCTGACACTCACTCTGTAGTCCCAGGTTGGCCTCAAACTCACAGTGATCTTCCTACCTCTGCCTCCTGAGTGCTGGGATTTAAAGGCATGTACCACCACGCCCAGTTTAGGCCTTAAATAATAATTAAAAAACATACACAATACATTTCATAAAGCTCTATATGAATCTAATGAAAAAATTTACACTCTGTCAGCCACTGGGTTTGCAATTAGTCATAAAAACACAAGGGCATACTGATGTTTATTTTAAATCAGAGACATGGTTATCATTTATTGGAACTTAGATGGTATCTAGAAAGCAATATTAAGAAACAAAACTACCAATCCTGAATGACTATGAACAACATTTAATTAGTAGCCAACTCGTAGCCAACTCTATAGTGGACTTCCACAATCACATTTTTATTAAAATGCATTGCAGAATCATTGACATTGCTAAACTTAAGATTGTTCATAAAGACATAAAATTACAAGATATTTAACATTATTACTTTATGAAATAGTAGTAATCATGAAATTAACATTTCAAAAGGCAAACTTATTTAAAATCAAAATGTTTACTCAAGAAAAATAACTATAAAAGAATTATACCAAAATTTTAAAAAATTAAAGTTATAACAAACTGAACTTCAATAGCATTTATCAACTAAAATATACTTTTATTTTGTACAACTAAAATTGGATGAACTAGTTTTTTTATCAGTCCTTTGATTTTAAATCAATCCAAATAAGCATATTTTTGAAATAATACATATACTATATAACAATGAGATATCCCCACCTTGCCCTACTGAAGAAGGCAAAGTGAATTCAAGACTATATCCTACTTTAATTAAAAAAAAGTTTTTAATGATATTTTCATAAATTTGCTTATAAATACAAGCTCAAAAAATATTAGAATTCCGAAGTCTGTACATTTGACACTCATTTCTAAAGGTATGCTTAAATCCTCTTCTCAGGGTGGTGGTTGGGAAGGAAGCAATTTAACACTGATAATGTTCCTGCTCAGAGCTCCATCTGGTCTCTGCTGATAAGGGCATCTGGTGACATGGGAATTTTCCACCCTTCGGGCGATTTGCAATGCTCACTGAACTTCTAAAAACCTACCAGCAAGGAAGCAGGGACAAGGATTTCATATTAGTGGGCAGAAAGCGAGCGCGGAGACCAGCATGTGTTCCTTCATCAAGGGAATATAAATGAGATCAATACATTTTGTTTTCACAAATCTTCTGTTGCCTAATCTGTAGAAAAAAATTAATGGCTATATTCTCTTATAAAAACTAAGATTTCCTAGACAGTACTTTTAAAGGTTCTAACAACAATATGAGCAATTCTTACAAATGAATGTAACAACTAGAATGTCAACTTTCATTTCATCATATTTGCAAAATTATTCAATAAACTATAAGAACAATTCTGCTTATTCAATCATCAGATATGATACTTTAAAAGGATGACAAATGTTTCTAGGAATTTCAGTTTAAAGGACACTTAAACTAGAACTATTAAATCTGACTTATTAATTATTCTAAATTATGAATGGAAGATCTCCTACCAACATTTCTATTCCATTAGATAGAAAGGTGCTAATCTTTAACATTTTCTTTCTTGATTTGCACCAAAATTGTCCCTTTAAGCCTTGTTAGAGTGAAAACACAGCAACAGGTCATGGGTCCCGTTTCTATCACTCTCTCTCTCTTTTTTCTTTTTTTTTGGTTTTTCAAGGTAGGGTCTCACTCTAGTCCAGGCTGACCTGGAATTCATTATGTAGTCTCAGGCTGGCCTTGAACTCACAGCGATCCTCCGACCCCTGCCTCCCAAGTGCTGGGATTACAGGCGTGCGCCACCACACCCGGCTTCCGTTTCTATCACTCTTCACTGTTGAAAGTCACAATACTATTTCTACCTTCCAGAATGGATGATACAAAAGTAAAGATATACTGGAGATGACTTTTCTGTGCTTTTTATTCTTGGAGAAAAGCAGATTTTATTTTCTACATTTTCTATCACAAATATATCTAAATTAGTTTGTGTGGGAAATCTCTGCATTTAAAAGGATGAGAAAAATTGCTGAACACCTATTACAATGGATACACTGGATATATAAAATAAAAACCTCATAACCGTACACTGTGACCAATATCTGCATGCCTTCTACCCAACTTCTCACTTCCTACTATTTTCAGAGCTATACTTTGAATAACAAATATGTGCGCACACAGAGACTCAAACCCATACTGGTATAGTAGAAAGGGCAAAGGCTCTAGAGGAAGATTGGAATTAAAAGCCTAAACCAACACCTTTACTCACTGACCATGTTACTCAATTCCTCTTGGACAGAGAGGTGATCCATCCATCCATAACACAGGCTATATCATACAAAAGACCAAGTTATAGCTGTTTCAGAAAGCCTTTCTGAGACAGGAAAAAAAAAAACACTTCCACATACTGTATGTTTCAATTTTTTTATCATCTCTTTTGAAGTTCTACAGTACTTTATCTATGTGACATTAAAAAACAAACACTACATTCTTTTGGCTCTCCAACTAAAGTGTAAACTCCTAGAGAACAGGGAGTATGTCAAAGTACCTAATCCCCATGCTAAAAAAATTCATGGGACTAACAATCTGTTCTTATATATGACCCATTACAAGATTCTCTTTAGCCCTTATCATGTATTATCAATATTTTGCTGACCCTTATATATACATATATTTTCTTTTTGGTTTTTCGAGGAAGGGTCTCGCTCTAGTCCAGGCTGACCTGGAATTCACTATGTAGTCTCAGGGTGGCCTTGAACTCACGGCAATCATCCTACCTCTGCCTCCCGAGTGCTGGGATTAAGGCGTGCGCTACCACGCTGGGCCCTTATAGTCTTTAAATGCAGCAGCAACAGAAAAAAGGGAGGGAGGGAGGGAGGGATGCAGAAGTTGGGAAGGGGGAGTAGAGGGGCAAGGAGGGAGGAAGGAGAGATATAGATCAGAAGGGTTATTTCAGAATTTTTTTATTTTTTATAAAGGTTAATGAAATAAAGGCAAAAAAAA